>CAUYPK010077768.1:0-13929 GCA_963574355.1 Loris lydekkerianus | reverse complement strand
TCACATTTCCATGCTCAGAAACTCCCTGCAATTCTATAATTTACGGTGACAAACACAGAGTCACTGGGCTTGGATTTTTAATCCTTGAATGTGTTTTGTCAAGAGAAATAAAGGTAATGTTTAGTAATTTCTGATAGAATAGTTAATTTTGGGTTTCTCACTTAATAGTATTTATCCTGCTAATAATTTTAAAAGACAAGGTAGAAGGAGAATTTTGGGAAAACTGACTAATTTTGAGAGTAAAGAATGAGAAAATACACAAATGTTAAAGAGGATTAATACTGGTATTATAAGAAGAATAATATTCTACTTGAATTTTAAAAATGGTATTCAGCCAAAACATTGTGGCTGAGTCCATTGCTGTGGACTCAATGTGTTCTCCCAAAACGCGTACATTGAATCCTAATCCCCAATGTAATTATGTTTGAATGCTGGCCCTTTGAGGAAGTAATGGGGTTATGAGGGTAAAGCCTTAGTGAATATAGTTAGTACCCTTATAAAGAAGACCCCAGAGGGCTCCCTAGTTCTTCCACCATGTGAGGACACATTGTGAAGACAGCCATCTATGAATCCAGAAACTGGCACTCACCAGATATAAAATCTGCCAACAGGTTTGGGACTTCTAGCTTCTAAATTTGTGAGAAATAAATTTCCTTGTGTATAAACCAATGAGTCTATTGTATTCCAATAAAGCCCCCCAAAGACACTTATTAAATCCTGCCACGTTGTCAAAATTTGCCTTCTAGCCCTAAGCCACACTTTTCTCTTTTCCTTTGGGTCTGTTACCTCATCCACCATATCCAGTGATTCCTTCAGGTTGCTCTCAGAAAAGCTTTGACAACCTGATGTACACATTCTTACTTATAAGTCTTAATACTTTTCCCACTCCAGTATATCTCAATAAGCAACAATGTCATAAGCCAAACAATTTCCAGTCTTAGGGTCTAATAAATACTTGAAAAAAAAAAATCTCTGATATTATGATGCTGGAGGAAATCAAGTTGCTCATGACTGTTAGAGTCCCTCTTATAAATTGAGGTGCATTCTGGTTGGGTGCAAAAATGTTAATAATTGAAATCTCATTATGTTTAGTGTTACCCTTAACAAAAATGAAGTGACCATTCTTATCTTTCCTTACTTTTGTTGGTTTAAAGCCTATTGTATCTGCAAATAAAATTGCAACTCATGCTTTTTTCTGATTGCCATTTGCCTGAATTTTAGATGACCATCCCTTCACTCTGAGTCTATATTTATCTTTTAAGGGAAGATGAGATTCTTGTATTCAGCAGATATATGGCCTGAGGGTTTTTGTTGTTGTTGTTGTTGTTGTTGTTGTTGTTGTTTGTTTTTGTTTTTGGCAGGGGCTGGGTTTGAACCCACCACCTCAGGCATATGGGATTAGCACCCTACTCCTTTGAGCCACAGGTGCCAAATTGGCTTGAGTTTTTGTATCCAGTCAGCCAACTTGTGCCTCTTTAGAGGACTTTTTAAGCCATTTTCATTAATTGAGAATATTGATAAGCCTGGTAGTATTTTGGGTATCTTGTTTTTTGAAAGTCCGGTGAACATTTTGAATCCTTTTGCATCTATGAAAGTTAGAATTTTATCAATAGCTTCTGAGTGAGTTTACTTTGGTGATAGAGGACTGTTTTGGTCATTATGGAAGATGTGTGTGAGAATATTCTGGAGAACTGGTTTAGTTATGGCAAATTTCTTGAACATGTGAATGTCGTTCAAGTATTTAATTTCTCCATCATAAATGAAACTCAGTTTCGCTGGATGTAGGATTCTGAGTTGAAAGTCATTTTGTGTTAGGAGGTTAAAGGTCAATGACCACCCTCTTCTAGCTTGAATGGTTTCAGCAGAGAGATCTGTAGTCATTCTAAAATTCTTCCCTTTGTGGGTTATGGTTTTCTTATGTCTGAGTGCTTGCAGAATTTTCTCCTTCATATTAACATTGGTAAAGTTAATTATAATGTGTCTGGGGATGCTATATTTGGTTGAGTTGTGCTGGGGTTCTAAAACTGTTTGCTCTCTGAATTTCAGAATCTCTTGCCCTGTTTGGGAAGTTCTCCTCCATTATCTCTTGGAGTAGAGCTTCTCCTTTTGAAGCAACCTCTTTGCCTTCAGGAATTCCTATTAGGCAAATAATAGTTTTCATCGAATTATCCCAGAGCCCTCTGAGAGAATGATTCATTTTGCTCTCCACTTCTCTTCCTCTTTGAGTGTTTGGGAGCATTCAAAAGGTTTGCCTTCAATGTCAGAAATCCTTTCTTCTGCCTGTTCCATTCTGTTTTTGAGATATTCTAAAGTATTTCTCAGATCTTTAATGGCTGCAAGTTCTTGCCTCAATGTGTCAAAATCTTTGGTGATTTTGTCTTTGTATTCATTGAATTCTTGAGACAACTTTTGAAATGCTCCTTGAATTTTTAATTCCCACTTTACCTCCATTCTGTTCCTCTTATTTGCAATCCAAATTCTGAATTCACTTTCTGACATCTCAGCCATTTGTTTATGAATGGGATCTTCTGGTTTGTCCACTTTGTCATTCCTTGGGGGATTTTTATCTCCTCTGATTATTCATGTTGCCAGAGTTTTTCCACTGATTCCATCCCATGATTGTTTGTCACCATTTGGCTAGATGAGCAGATAAGGTTAAATTGGGTTGAGGGCCCCTGATTTAGTGATTAACCAGCCTTTTGCCCAAGAGCTGGGAATGGTGACTGTAGCTTTTCCCCTACAGCTTTGCAAAGACCCGTACAGTACTACAGCCTGAGACACTAAGGACCTGCTTGGTGTGGTGGGGCTAAGTGGCTCTGTCTTGTTTTCAGCTGATCTCTGTCCAATCCTAGTGAATCAGTAACTCTGGTTTGAAGTCTCAGCTATGGAGAAATACCACTAACTAAGACACCCTGCCCCCCCACGGGCAACAACTGGAATAGTAAAATCAAAGCTTCCCACAACAACACAACCAGGGTACCACCTTGGATGGTCCTCAGGTGATTGGCCCAGGTCAATAGCTCCGAATCAATTGTCCCAGGCAGTACCATTCTCAGGTGGGGTAGTTCAAAAGGTCTCCAGTAACTGGGTTTCAGGGTTCTGCTGGCAGCTCGAGTATGCCTCACCTTGGTGCTCCTTGGAGTCAGAAGGGCCCACCCAGCAAATGAATTAGTCAGAGAAGGCTAATGCCCCCTTCTCCACCTTGCACCTCTGTCACACCCAGTCACTGGTAATGCCGCATGGCTGGGACCCAGTTCCCTCCAATAAGCAGATGCTCCAGGGGGTTGCACCTGCCTGAGTCACAGGGAGATCTATGTCTCTTTGGCCAGGCCCCCACACTTTTCCACCAGCCAGCAGGGGAGCTGAAGGTTTTCAATTTTGGGTGCTTAAGGGAAGTTGGAGTGTTTCACTCAGTTCCAGCCCCACCCTAGATTGATGTTGCTGCCACTTATACTCTCAAAGAATTTGCATTTCTGTCCCAGCTATATTCCCCTGTGGGCCAGGTGCTTTTAGAGTTCACAGAAACTGCGATTCAGCCCTGCCCTGTGCCACTGCTGCTATACCAATTCTCATGGAGCTGGTGTCTCTGTCTCTGCTGCACTCTGTGTAGGGGAGGGTGCATTTAGAGCTCACAAGTGGCTCTCAGTTCCTGCCCTTCCCTTGGCTGATGCTGCTGCCACACCTGCTTTTGTTTCAGCTATGCTTCCCTGGGGGGCGGGTGCATCTTAGGCTCACAAAAGCAGCAATTCTGACTCAGCTTTGCCCTGGGAGTATGCCATCTTTGTATGTATGTATTCTAGTCTCTGTCCCAGCTGAGCACCACCAGGGCAGGTACTGCCTCATGCATACCCTTTGCTCACAGGGCCTGCATTTCTGTCTCAGATCTGTTCCACTAGTGGCTGCCACCTGAGTAGAGGCCAAGCTCCCCCTGGTTGCTAAAAGAGGCAGTAAGTGTCTCCCCAAAATATCCCCAGGGGTGTGAGCTCTATTGTTCCCAACACTGCTGCTGCTGCACTGTGCTGCGGGGCACCACTTCTCCCCCTCCCATATGGCTCCCTCACTCCACAGTCCCTGCTTCACACCTGTGCTACAGAATCATTACAGACCTGTAACAGACCAAGCCCTGTCCACACCTCTTGAGAAAATACCCAAGAACCTGGACTGCATTGTGGACAGGCTTCCAGACTCAGTGAGAGTGGAGGGGAGTGCTGGGAGTTCAGTATTCCAGATAGAGTTTATGTTCAGTTTTATGACTGGAAGGAGAGTGCCATGACACACTAGTGGGTTCTCTCTGGGGAAGGAGTTCTGGTTTTTAAAGGGTCTCTCCTGTGGGATAAAATAGGAAGCGATCTGAACTCTGCTCACATGTTTGTAGAAAGTATACGACAAACCATTTTCATGGGGGAGGAGACTCCTGTCTGCTTGGCAATGGATTTTGTACCTATTGCTTGCCTCCTTGGTGTTGCAGTTCTCCTCAGCAGGGGTGATGTGCACTCTTCAATCTTCTCTCTTGGTTCAGTTTCATCAGCTTACTTGCTAAACTTCTGTCCTTTAACTCTCCTTCTGGACGGGAGCCCCTGTGAAAAGCTGGCTCCAGTCAGCCATCTTGCCTCCTCTCCTCCTAAATATTTTTGATTACTATACATTTATAATTAAGTCTTAAAATCAGATAGTGTTAAACTTTTTAACTTTGTTCTTTTCCTAGGTTATTTTGGCTTTTGCATTTCCTATGAATTTTAAAATTGACTTCACAATTTCCACACACAAAAAATTAAAGCCTACTGGTATTTTTATTAGGCCTTATATTAATCTATGCATATAGAGATAATTGACGTTTAAACAATATTGTGTATTCTGACGTATGAGGATGATTTATCTTTCCATTCATTCAGACATTTTTCAGTTTCTTATAACACTATTTCTTAATTTTTAATATATAGCATAAAGTTTGTTAGCTGTAATTTTCATGTTTTTATACTGTCACAAATGGTATTGTTCTTACATATCAATTTCCAATTATCTGGTGCTTGTATACAGATATGTAACTAATTTATAGTTGATTTTGCATCCTATAGCTTGATAAAGTATTTATAAGGTCTAGTAGCTTATTTCTAGATTCAGTGGGATGTTCTGTAGACAGTCATATTGTCTGAGAGTAAAAGACAGTTTTACTTCTTTTTTTATTTTTCTAACTTGGATGCCTATTTATTTTCCTTCCCCTATTGTACAGGCAAGAAATTTCATTCTAATGTTGAATGTGATGAGAATAGACCCAGGTGTCTTTTCTTTTGTCTTAAAATAAAAGTATTTATTCTTTGACCATTAAATATAATACTGGCTACAAATTTGTTAATAGATATGCTATATCCGATTGAGTAATTTTCTTTCTCTTTCTAGTTTGCTTGGAGATTTTAACAGAAATGGATGGGATATTTGTCAAATTTTGTCTTCATTGATTAGGATGTTTATCACATTAATTTATCAATATAATGCATTATGCTGTTTGATTGATTTTTGAAAGTTAAACCAAACTTGCATGGCTAGAAAGAACATCACTTATTGTGACACATTCTCTTTATTTGGTGCACTCAATTTGTTAAAATTGTATTTAAAATGTTAGTATTTTCAGTTATACCTTTATATATTTTAGTTATATTTTTTGTAACACTTTGCCTATAGTCTTTTTTCTTTTAATCCTTGTTTGAAGTACCTTTATTCAGATTTGGTATCATGGATATATAGTTCTTACAGAATAAGTTGGAAAATATTCCCTCCTCTTCAATATTCTGGAGGATTTTTATAGAATTGCTATTATTTATTCTTTAAGATCTATAGATTATGCAAAATTTCTGAAGCTACCTGAGCCTGGAATGTTTTTTTTTTTTTTTTTTTTTTGATGGGAAGTTTTTTTTTTTTTTGTATTTGATTTTTATTAAAAATTCAATTCCCATAAAGATACAGAAATATTCAAGATACATATTTCTGTTGAAGTGAGCTTTGGTTCTTTATGTCTTTCAAAGAATTACTTCATCTAAGTTTTCAAATTTATTGGTATAAATCTGTTCATAATATTCCCTTATTTGTTTGTTATCTGTAAACTATACAGTGTCTATTAGCTCTTGAATTTCAAATATTGTTCATTTGTGTTTTTGTCATTTTTCTGATCAGTCTAGGAAAAGAAAAATTAATTAAAACAACCTTTCATTTCACTAATTTTTCTGTTGTTTTTCTGTTTTTTTTTTTTTTTTCATTGATTTCTTCCCTGATCTTTCTTCTCCTAGTTTCATTTTCTTTTTCTTTATTCTTCTCCTACTTTCATTTTGTCTTCTTCTTCTAGTTTCTTAAGGTTAAAGCTGATGTATTTGAATTCACATCTCTTTTTTTTTTTCTAACAAGGGTGTTTAGGACCTTAAGTTTTCCTCAAAGTTCTCCTTTAGTTCTATCTCACACATTTTTATACGTTCTGTTTCCATTTTCATTCTAATAAGAATCATTTTCATTTTATTTTCTAATTTATTCTTTAGAAACATATGATCTAGTTCTCAAATACTTACAATTTTTCCAGTATCTTTCTGTTATTGAATTTTGATTTAATTTCATTGTGTTCAGATAACCTACTTGATAGGACATAAATCCTTTGAAATGTGAATCTTGCTTTGTGCTCCAAAATATAATCTATATTGGGGAATATTCCATGCACATTTCAAAAGAATGTGCATTCTGCTGTTGTTGGGTGTAATATTTTAGAAATATTAATTAGGTCTAATTGGTTGATTATATTGTTTAAATCTCATGTATTATTACTGATATTATACTCTTTCTATAAATTATTGGAAAAATAGTACTAAAATGTGACAATAATGGTAAATTTGTCTACTTCTCTTTGCAATTCTATCAGCTTTTCTTCATGTATTTTGAAGATTTATTATTAGATACATTATATCTTCTTGGGAAAGTTTTCTCAATACAAATTCACCTTTTATAAGCCTGGAAACAGTCTTTGAACTGAAATATACTTTTTTTCTTATATTAACATAGCTTCTTCAGCCTTTTTTTTTTAAGCACATAGAAGTTTTTAAAGCATTATTGAGTTATAACTCACATAGCATAAAATTTATTATTTTAAATTGCGTAATTCCATGGTTTTTATCCCATAGTTGTGTGAATCTTACCACAATTTTAGAAGACTTTTACCACTCAAAAAGAAATGAGTATCTGTTAGCAGACAATCCCTACTCCCTGTCCCCCAATCATTAATCTCCCTATGGAATTTTTGGTCAAAATCTGATCTACTTTTGATGATGGTCCCACTTAACATCAGGTAGGCTTTCACTCCTTATTTAACTGTTTCATTCTATATATAAATTTACACAAGTTTTCATAAAGTCTTTGTCATTTAATAATAATGGTGTGAACTCCCGGGCTCTTATTTCACCTTGTGCTCCCTTTGAAACATATCCCAATCCCCTAGATTGAAATTTTCTAAATGATATGCAATGATTGACACTCTTACATATTTCCATTAATAAATACATAACTTTGTTATTATACCTATACATTCGTTGATCAGGACTTCAATGCAATTTTAGACTTTGTGTTAAAACTTACTGAAATTTTCTGTTTCAACTTACTGGTTCTGAATGCCACACCAACCAGGGATTTGGTATGATATCACAGAAGGTCTAGTCTCTTTCTTAGTTATACCCATACATTAAGACTATTTGGAGCCAGGCACAGTGGCTTACACCTGTAATCACAGGACTTTGCAAGGCTGAGGTGGGAGAATGGCTTGAGGCCAGGAGTTCAAGACCAGCCTGGACAATATAGTGAAACCCTGTTTCTACAAAAATATAAAAAATTAGCCAAGCAAGGTGGCATGTGCCTGTGGTTCTAGCTACTCAGCAAGTTAAGGCAGGAGGATTGCCTAATCCCAGGAGTTTAACGCCATGGTGCGTTATTATTGTACCACCGTATTCCAGTTTGGGTCCAAAAAAAAAAAAAACAAAACAAAGCAAACAAAAGGAAAAAAAAAACCTTTATGGTATATCTGGCCATTGACTTGTACTCTATGTTCACTTTTAGCTCCTGATTTCTTCTTACAAGGATTTCTTTTCAAGATGCTTCATTTGAATAATGAGCTGAAGAAAGAAGTATGTGTTCCTGTAGAATGTATAATTGATTAATCAGTCCTATGTGTGTGATGCTACGGCACACTAATGTGGTGATTATTCTACATTGTATAAACAATATTAACTGGTTGATATATTTAAGACAATTGAAATGCTGATTGGTATCCAAGAAGTCACTTAACAAGACCCATTTTCTGCTATTGACTTTTTCTCATGTGTTAATGAAGTTCAAACTATCCTTTTGTGTATATCAGATAAAATACCTGAGATGCATGCAAATATTAATATCACTTATGTTGTAATAGTATGTTGAAGACCTTTAAAAAATAAACACCTTTATACTTAATTACTTGTAATTTGGATTCCTTTAAATGAGTTGTAATTATTACATGATATTTCAGTCATAGATACAAAACTATAATGATTCTTAGACTTATACACTTACAATATTATTTGCTAAGTGGGGTCAGCAAATTTGGAAACTTAGCTGAGATTTCCTGGGCCATGAAAGGAAGCTTCACATAGCAACCTCCCAGTGTACTCCCTGGGGAAGAGACTGCAGCTAACTTTACAAGCTGAGTATGCATATATAAGTGCAGCATTTAGGGAGGGGAGTAATGGGAAGTCAGTTTTATTTAACATTTAGTTTTACTTAAATGGGATGGTACTGTAGACAGCAAGGCTCTTGTTCCCTCTAAGATTCACTGAAAAAAAAACATCACATTTGATGTTGTCTAATAGGCAAATCTATTAACAGGAGGAAAAAGACACAAATTTATTTTAACATCTACACACTGAGGCTTCAGAATGAAACACAAAGATACGAGGGAAATTGTGCATTTTTTATGCTTAGGTTCAACAAAATATGGATAGCTGTATAGAAATATGATTAGACACTGAGGATATGATCTAATGCTAAAAGGCTCAGGGGGACCCAGCCAGGCCTGTCTGCTCAGATGCGTTTTGGCCTCTCTGAGCAGCATTCCCTCCTTCTGGGCATGGGGCAAGGCCATTTCTGGAATGGGGGTACTATGATCTACAGTCAAACAACATAGGTAAGATCATTTATTTATGGCCAATTTTTACCTAGAATAATTTTCGTTTTGTTGGGCTGGCTTTTAGGAAAAGGCCTTCTGGGTTTTATGATCCACCTTGGGGAGGAGGGATTCTAGTTTCTAAGGCTAGCCTCAGGGAAGACTGGGATGAGAGGCAGGAGGGCAAGAGAAGGTGACTTTGACTTCCGAGGCTTTCATTTTGGGGTACTGCTTTCTGAACCCCATCATTAATAGACTCTCTTCTCTGAGGCATGCTTGTCTTACTTTAAAATATGCCTTGGCTTACTTTTTACATTAAAGATATTCATATGTGCCCCATACTTTTTAGCAGCTAGTGAGTATTCCATGATACTGATGTGTCATTATTTATTGAAGAATTCTGCTATTGATCGCTTTTTAGATTGTTTGCAAGTTCTGCTACAAAGTTGTATGAACATATTCAATTAAGACAATTTCCTTGAAGTGGAATTGATTAGTCCAAAAGTACACAAATTGAAAATTGTGATACATACTGCTAAATTATCTTCCAAAACACCTAAATAGTTACAAACCGATTGCCAGTTTCTCTACATCATCAATACTTGATAGCAACCTTTTCCTTCATTTTGTCCATTGTTATTATGGGGAAAAATGAGGCTGTTTTAGTTTGTATTTTTGTGAATGTCAATGGACTAAGTATCTTCTAATGTATTTCTTAGCCATTTGTATTTTTTTCTTCTGAAAATTCATTTATATTTCCTTTTTCCCCATTTTCCTAGTGATGTGTCTGTGTGTGAGAGGGTGTGTGTGCATTTTTTATTAATTGATGAGAAATTTTTCTATATTCAGGGTATAAATTATCAAGTTAATTTTATTGTTTTTTAATTTTGAATGTCTTTTTCATGAAGAAGTTTTTCAGTTGCATTTATTTGAAACTAGAAATCTTATTTGGGGGGCTTCTCAGTTTTATGTTCTACATAGAAAGATCTTCCTCATTACCAACATATAGGACAATTCTGAAAAATAAAATAAAATTTAGGACAATTCAAACACTTATAAGAAATAAGTTTAGTTCTTTAATCTATCTGGAATTTTTCTGACAAACATTTTTGTGGTATGAGTCTAATTTGATTTATGTCATAGAGATAGAAACTGTCTCAATTGTGAATAAGCCATCTTTCCTCATTTTTGAGATGGCATCATAAACAAAATTTCCTTTTTTATCCCATTTATGAAGTTGCTTGAATAAATAATTCTATTCCAATTTTATCCAATAGAATTGCTTCAAAATAGTTTGCTTGTATTATAAAAATTTGCCATTTTTATTTAAGACAAATTTTAGTTTCAAATTTTATAAGCTATTCTACAGGGAGTCAGATTAAAAAGCATGGATCTTACAAATGAATGGCTCAGGACATACCCAGTCTTTCTCAATTTTTACATGAATAAAATAATGAAATTAATGCTACCAGCTTCATGCAAATATTATGAGAACAAAATAAGTTACTGTATGTCAATATTTAAAATTACCTTCTACAGTTAACTAACATTATTATCATAATTATTATAATTTTTCTCATCAAAAAAATGTATTCATTTAGCTATTTAGTAAATTGTTAATATTTATTTCACATCTAGATTTTGAGCATTTTTGCTACTTTCATTTAGAGATAATTTATCAGTTTTATTCTTCATGTGGATGTGATTGTTTTGTGTATGTTCTTACTAGATATAATGCACGAGAATTATTGGTGTATTTATCTTGTATGAAGCTTCCAGACAGCTTCTTGATTTTTATCTTTGCTGAGATAGTTGTATTAAATTTGTATCCATTCTCTACGTTGACATCAGATAATCTACAAAGATTTGTTTCGTCTTTCTTTATAAAATGAAGAAATTATCTTTTTTCACCTTTCTTATTTCACTGTCTAAAGTAGCCATAACAGTGTTGAATAATAGTGGACGTTACCAGTATCTTTATTCAATTATTGATTCTAGGGGCTATGCCTCATGTATATTAGAACTTTTAAAAACATTCTGTCAGATTAATGAAACAAGAAATCACATAAAAGTTAAAATAAAGATTACTATCAAATTAAAAACCAAATAGATCTATAGTCACAACACCCCCTGTTAGGAACTGAGTCTCCAGTATCACCACCTGAGCCCTGCCTCCTGTCCCATATTTTTTGAATAGTTTATCTCATACTCTTTAAATAGGAATTGAATTTTACTTTCCTCACTCTTTACCAAAATGCGAGCATTTTAAAAAAACTATTGAAGAGATTTTGCCAACATTATTCTTAATGGCTGCATTCTATTTCATAGAAATTAGGTTAATAAGGTCACTGTAATATTATGTTGAAATTTTTTCATGTTTAACAAAAATAAATGTCACTATTTTCATAAAAATTCTGTACTCATGATCATTTTCTTAAGATTAATTCCAGGAAGTGGAATTACTCGATAAAATAATTGTAAGACTTGTAATACATTTTGCCAAACTTCTTTACAAAAGGAATTTTGCATATCCATCAGTGATGCATAAGACTGCCCTTCTCATTACACATTTTCCAAACTGAGAATTTTCACTTTAATTGTCAATAAGCAAAATAATTCTATTTTTATTCATATTTTTACACTGAGATTTATACTTACTTATTGTGTTTGCTATCAATACACATTTACTGTTCTATGTGCACACTCTTTCTCTAGTGATTAGGCTTTAAGGAGGTTCTATTGATTAAACAATATGAAGACTAAATACATTAACCTTTCATAAAATTGGCAGCAGTTTTATTTTTCTCAACTATTTTGCATGCCCATTAAAACATAATTATATTTTGTATGTTAGAAAATTTTTCTCTTCAGTTCCTTTTAAACATTGTTGGTCATACTCCATATGGATATTTGCAGCTAAGTAATTTATAATTGGGAAAAATTCGCAGCTACCTGAATGATCAATGATCAGTGGATATTAATTACACTATAATGCTATTAATATTATATTAATACATTATAATACTATATTTACTGACCACAAAATATGTTCAAAACACCTTAAGAAGGTTGAAAAATATATATAGCAAAATCCCATATTTATTTAAAAAATATATTATATATACACAGAAGGTGCCAACAAAGGTATATATTACATAAAATTGTAATACTCAAGTCATGTTTGACTTCTACAATTACAAGAGATAAAGATATAATATATAAGATAACAATGTTATCTGTATATATCATTACAATTTTAATACATTTTTTTCTTTTCTTAAAATGTGTACACATTTTTGGCACTTTCTTCATTTTTAAAGCATAGTAAAATCAATAATTTAGGTGTTGTTTTGAGGTAATAGAGTCAAAAATTTCAGTAGAACCTCCATAGTTGACCATTTCCCTACACTGACCACCTCCTTAAATTGACCCAATTCTCATAGACTAGACATGCATTGTACCACATGTACTTATCAGCATAGTAGGCCTAATTCTTTATGGTGACCACATCTGTAGGTCGACCAGTTTGTTACAGACCCTTGGGCAGTCAACTTACAGAGGTTCTATCACGTATTTATTACTTTTCTTTTAATATGTATTCTATTTTCATGTAAAGTCAACATACATTACTTTTTATGAACTCCAAAGAACACCAGTCCTCCCACAGATAAAACACACACTCCATGGGGAAAATACAAAAAGGAAACTACCAGATTTTGGAGATTGAAAACAGAGTGGACATATTTTGGAAAGAATGAAAAACATGGAAAAAGGGACAGCACAGAAAGAGTTTTCTGGCTTTGTTTTGGCCAGAAGGAAGAGCTCAGTCACAAGAGGCTGCAGGAAATCTGCAGCTCTAAGAAAAATATGCCATATTTCTGGCCTATAAAAGTAATAAACCCCAGCAGCCAAACCACTGTACTGTGAGGGAGAGTGCTGGGAAGAAGTGAGATGGAGAAGGAGAGCCCAAGTAGTGTATGTGGAAACTTTCGTCAGGTCACAGGAGGACCACTGAACAATGCACGTGTGGGGCACACTCAGAGCAGCACAGCAAAGGCAAAGATAATTCTGCTTGGGTCTGAGCTGCTGCCACTTATAGACCACAGAAATGTAGCACCTTTTGTCTAACCAAGCTACTTGCATGTCAAAACAAAAGCAAGAGTGAGGAATTTTTTTTTGCAGTTTTTTTTTCTTGCCGGGGCTGGGTTTGAACCCGCCACCTCTGGTATATGGGGCTGGCGCCTTACTCCTTTGAGCCACAGGCACTGCCCGAGTGAGAGGAGTTTTTAAAATGAAAAGATGTCTCCACAACAGGACTTTGACAATGTCCAGAAGACAAAAAAAAAAATTACTTGACATTGAAATATCAGAAATATATTTGACCACTCTCCCTCGGAGTGGGATTAAAGATGGCGGCTGAGTAACAGCTTCCCTGCAACTGGGCACAGGGAATCCGGAGAGACAAGACTCCAGACATCTCTGGCTGGTGGGATCTGCCTATGATCATCCCTTTGAGGATACAGGGAGCCAGCAAGGTACTTCTGGACCCCAGGATGAGGACAAAAACAGTGGAAAACTGGCAAGTGGCTGCATGTGTTCAATCGACCTAATCACATCGGCAACCATGAGTACAAGCAGCACTGAGACTGCAAACTGGAAAGGCCTTACCTGTGAACTGTTTTGGTGTTCTTGGACTTGGCACTCAGTTGAGCTGCCTTGGGGAGAGCTTGAGCAGAAGTGTGGAGAATGTTGGGCATTGTCTGGGG
>CAUYPK010077763.1:0-17484 GCA_963574355.1 Loris lydekkerianus | reverse complement strand
AGATGTTTCACCAGGAAATTCAGGGATTGGATTGTTATGATGATGTTCCAGAAGATGATGACATGATTGTCATTGAATAAATGAGTAAATTCTTGATACTGTAGGATTCACAGTTTGTCTGGTTTGTGTTGACAACTACCGTACTACCATACCGTACACAGGTAATGAATTTCCTTTATTTTCATTTAACAATAAATGTGTACCGTATTCTTCATGGAAAAATAAGAATCCCCTAAAAATAAGACTTAGCGCATCTTTGGGAGCAAAAATTAATATAAGACACTGTCTTATTTTCGGGGAAACAGGGTAGTAGAAGTTCCTAGAAAATCATTGGAACATTTAGTGTGATGGTTAATACTATACGTATTGACTGGGTTAAATGATGCCCAAAAAGCTGGGAAAACATTATTTCTGGGTGTGTCTATGAGGGCGTTTCCAGAGGAGACAAGCATTCAAATCCATAGACTTAGACTTCCCTCACAAATGGTTGGGTCATCATCTGATCCACTGAGGACCTGACTATAACAGGTAGAGAAGGGTGAATTTTCTTTTCTGGAGCTAGATCAACCTGCCATCAGATACCAGTACTCATGAGCCTGGGGTCTTTGGGCTCAGGGTGGGACTTACATCACTGGCTCCTTTGATTCTCAGGCATTTGGATCTGGACTGAAACAATACCTTCATTTTTCCTGGTCCTCTAGCCTGCACATAGCAGATCATGGGAATTAGCCTCCATAATCTAATCTAATTCCCCATAATAAATCTTTCTGTACATCACTATCTATGTATATCCCATAGGCTCTGCTTCTCTGGAAAACTCTGATTAATATACTAGCAACAGACAAATAGGTAAATATATTTCAGAGAGTCTGTCATATACCATAATCTCCCATATACCATATTACATTTGGGAATTTTTTTTTTTAATCCAAGTTTTCTTTTCCTTTACCCAGAGAGATATTTCTACTGACAGAGATAGTACTGAGTACCAGTCATGAAAGTGGGAATATTCTCAGATGAACAAACAAGTATTTGGAGCTGGTAGAGTATAATAAGACTTCCAGCTCTTAATGTAATAAATATACCATTTAGAAAGAAATGACCTCTGAAAGGCTGAGGGGCAGGCTAGAGGAATGCTTCTGGAATTTAACCTGTAAGTTACTCAGATGGAGTTCTTATTAAAATGCAAATTCTGATTGAATGGGGTGGGGCAAAGGTTCTGCTTTCAAGCACTCAGGCAATCACAGCACTGCTGGTCTAAAAGCACACACTGAGACTTGGAAGGCCACAGAGCAGTGATTCTCTAAATGTACCAGCAACAGCAGAATCTCAGGGGAAGTTATTATATATAAAAATCTTAGAGATTAAGGAAACTTGTGAAGTTTGTTGACCTAACTCAGCTGTTTACACCAAGCTAGATTATTGTTCCTGTGAAAGAACAGTTTTTCAATACTTAAGAAAATAAATGTAAAATAGAAACTTGTTAGCTAAATAAGAAAAACAATTTTCTCTGAAAACAATTTCCAAAGTCATAGTTCCTACCATTATACTTAAAATGTAGGCATATCGCATAAAAGAAACCTCCTATGATAATGTATACCCAATGTATTGCAATTCACTTGAACCACCAACTACTTGTTCACAAAAAAGATCATTTCTGTTTTTCCTAGGTAATACAGATAAGACTTGGTAAAGAAACCAACCTAAGTTTTATTTGTCTTTGTGTTGATAATATAACCAACCACACTGTGGTTTAGCCAACTTCCAGAGTAATGTTTATAAACTGCTTGGTTGACATGTAAACATAGGTGAACATTTTGATTTAGGCATCTGTTTACATACATTATGCATCTGTGACATATAGATGCATAAATTACAATACATTAATGCTTTGAAACAAAATATGCTTGAAGGACAATGAACTTAAGGCTAAACTGCAAAAACAGTGTCATGATCAGAGGAAAGATTTCCATTTTCTGCAAGTGAAACCAACTGATTGTAAAATAAGTTTTTCCAAAATTTTTAAAAATACTGATGCATGCAATTTAAATTCAGTACTTATTTCTACTTCAATAAAAGTTTGGATTTAAAAGTTTACCTCTCACTAAAACCTGAGTACATAGACTAACAAGCTGTGGTATACATATACCATGGAATACTATTCAGCCATTGAAAAAGATAACAACTTTTCTTCTTTTGTATTAACCCGGATTGAACTGGAACACATTCTTCTTAATAAAGTATCACAAGAATGGAGAAGCAAGAATCCAATGTACTCAATTCTCATATGAAGCCAGTAGACAATCTAACACATACCATATTAGAGAAAAACTCAAATCAATTCAAAGTGGGGGTCAGGGGAATGAGAGGGTAGGGAGAGGGGAGGAGGGGGGGTCATAGGGGGGTTACAGTGTATGGCACATCTTGAAGGAGGGACAGAATTATAGGAGAGACTTTCCCTAACAAATGCAATCAATCAGTATAACCTAATTCTTTGTACACTCAATGAACATAATGAAAAAAAAAAAAAAAAAAAGAAGTTAGCTACTAAAATATTATAAGCCGCTATACTTGTTTCAGAATAGGAGTCCAGTCTCACTAGGACTATTTATTTAAAAATGGTGATTCTCCATTAGGGGCAATTTTGTCACCTAGAGAACATTTCCCACTATCGGAAGTCAACTTTGATTGTCACAGCTGGGGACAGGGTTGAGATGAATGGGTGTTTCTAATATCTAGTGAGTTGAGGACAAATATACTGCAGAACAGTCTTCATGGCATAGAATAATCTGGCCTATAACGTCAATACACCTATAGCGCTGAGGTTGAGAAACTTGATTTAAATAACAGAAGCTACAAAAGTACAGAATGAATGTCCATTGAACATATTAATTACATTCGTAAGAGTGTTCAGCCCAATAATAAACATTTGTGTAGTTGGGATCTTAGAGTTAGAGATAGAGAAATGGGGTATCCAAAATTATAAAACAGAATTGTAGTCACTGTCAGACCAAAAAAAGAATTAAAACATCACCCTACTCAGTCAAATTTCTCTAATTTGAGAAGACAACGTTTCTCATATTGGAGAGCTACCTAATGTACTGTGACAGTGGTAAGGGGAAATGGCAGTTCTCTTAACAATAAAAATTAAATAAGACTATTACAAATTTATTAAAATACCAGTTTTCACTGTTAATAATAGTACAATATCCCATACTTTTCTCAAGTAAATAAAGGATTTCCTCTATAAAAATTAACACCAATGTTACATCATAATAATTAATGATAATTCACAAGCAAAATAAAATGTAATTATTTTCAAACTACAAATCAGAGATCTTGTTGGCCTACAGGCATTTATACTTCTGAGATTGCTGGGACTTAAACTGTCATGAGAAATTCTAAACTGGCTTACACCTGCGAAGCACAGAAACTGACAGCCACAAGGCCAAACATACCCTTAATAATCGATTCAGCCGCACATAGATCTCGTTTGTAGGTCACCTAAAGGACAAATAAACCTCATTAGACTTGACAGAGCAGGAAGGAATGTAAAAGCAATAAAGTAATGCCCCCAAGTAAATTCTTGATTTTGAAATAACTATAAACACATAATACAATTTCTAAATTTGAATTCCATCAGTAATTTCCCATTTAAAAAAAAAATCTATTCCTATAAATCCTTGAAGATTTGTTTTTAAATCTTTGAATAAATTATTATATGACAGTAGTGACTGAAAGCTTAATATAACTTTAATATTATAATCAAAAAATGTGGTAATGCTCAAATTACTGAAATTACTGTTTAATAATAATTCATTTTGGTTATTTTTTTTTTTGAGACAGAGTCTCATTACATTGCCCTAGGTAGAGTGCCATGGTGTCACAGCTCACAGCAACCTCTAACTCTTGGGCTTACGCTATTCTCTTGCCTCAACCTCCCAAGTAGCTGGGACTACAGGCACCAGCCACAATGACCGGCTATTTTTTTGTTGCAGTTGTCATCGGTGTTTAGCAGACCCAGGCGGAGTTCGAACCCACCTGCCTCGTTGTATGTGGCCGGCGCCCTACCCACTGAGCTACAGGCATCACCAATAATAATGTTTTATATTAGAAGAAAGGAAAGGATAGAGGGAAGAAATCTCTGTACAACAAAAATCACTAAGTTGCATTATCAGTTGAAATGAGAAAATTCTCAAAGATTAATTCGCATGAAGAGGGACTTCCTTCTGAATTGAGTATATTTGTATGTACCCAGATAAGATTTGTCTTGTGAGATTTTATTAAAACATGGCTCCAATAAAAAGAGCCTACAGAGCACCAATGAGTGCCTAACAACAGTGACGGATGACCTTTCCTTTAAAACCTATAGCCTTCTTATAATGTAACCTGCCTCTTGAAACCTTTCTTGCCTTAGTATGTGTCTATGGCAGATGCCTCCCAGACCCCATGCACTGAGCTCAGAGCATGTACGCTACAGACCTAGACCCCCTGTATCACAGAGCTGAAAGAGAGGGTAAATAATGCAACTATAGATACTGATTCAAAATGCAGTTCTACTATCTGGAAAAAAAGAGGGGGGACTAAAATACATACAGACACTTAAAGGTTCATGCTATGTACACTGCCAAATGCAAGAATATATTGATCTCATCCATTGATTCAATAAATACTGACTGAATAACTCCTATATTCTAGGTGCTACTCTAAGTGGGAACAGAGTAATGAATAGAGTGAATAAAAATCCTTAATATATGTAGACTACATTATACTTGAGTTTTTGTAAAATTCGTTTTTAATTTTTCTCTTAAAAATACCAAATTAACTAGATATCTAAAATCAGGCTTTCTTGATATCTTCAACATAAATAGGAATGTTTTTCCCACTATGATTGTCTACTGTATAGGACACAGGAATAGAAATTAAGGAGAAGATGACTAATAGTCAAAATTCATTTCTACTCCTTCCTGCTTTGACAGGTAGAACCGAATTTTAAATTAAAATAAAATAATTGTGAAAGTGCCTTAGTTTTTCATACAGATCTTAATTATGGCTTTGTGAATTTATAGAAAAATTATTCTCAGATACTAAAATGACTTTTCTAGAACACTTACATGACTTATTTTTTGCACTGGGGTCAGTCGTATGAATAAAATACATTTATTACCCAAATGTTTTTTCTCCCATAATATTAAATAATTAACTATATAATAAGGAAGACTCAAATTTATCTTCTGTTTCCTATGAATACCTATTATACACAGATTAAAGCATTTGTGATTTTTTTTTTTTTTCCTTTTTTGTTCGGGGCTGGGCCTGAACCTGCCACCCCTGGCATATGGGGCCAGTGCCCTACTCCCTTGAGCCACAGGCACCGCCCAAAACATTTGTGATTTTTAAGATCTTCTGCATACCTCAACTGTTCTTCTCAAATACTGATTAATAAAAGTAAACTGTAGAATATATATCTCTTGCAAACTTTTAAAGTATCTTCAATTACAAGAGAGACTTTACCTAACAACTGCAATCAGTATAACCTAATCCTTTGTGGCCTCAAGGAATTCCAAACAATAAAAATAAATAAATAAATAAATAGCCTTATTTTTTTCTAAATAAAACAGCTAAATAATTCAAAGGAAATATTACTGGAAAATGTTGTAATTGTAAATTGATGTGTCATTCAATTTTTCCATTTAACTTTTACAGTAGTATGGTTTTCCTTTCCTTATTTTTAATTGGAAGAAAAACAAAACAAAACATCCTAACTATCAGTTTTAAAGTTCATTTTGCTCTGTCAGTATGATCTGTGTCTTCCTTTGACCTTGCACAATACTGTGTTATGAAAAAAATACTATAAAAAAGAAAATCAATCCTGTAATGATGAAGCAAATTCCTAATTCACTTGTTTCAAACTTAATTCACTTGTTTTTAAACTGTGCTCACTAGAGCTTCAGGGGCCACTTGAATAGTAAAGGTATAATGTGAGAGACTCCAACTCAACATCCGATACCTAGCTCAGCTTGATTTTTGTCTATCTTGTTCAATTGAGCTTCTATGCAATATTGCATTTGAGTAATGTGTTTAGCTAAAAAAAATTCAATAGAGTAGAAAAAATTCAATAGAAAGAAGCTCAGAGCTACAGACATAATTGTCTTCTCAGTCCTAAATAAGGATTCTCTCAACGATACTCTGGCAAAGACCAGCAATGCCTATGTTTTGTTTCTGTGTTGACACACAAAGTAGTGAAAAAAGACTTTTCAGAACAGAGCCAACCCCAGCTGGCCACCATCTTACATTAGACTAACCAAATGCTCTCCCACCTTTATCTCCTAACTCTTAACAATTAGGAAAAATCCAGACAAACTTACATTTTATATACATACAATATTTACTATACAGATTTTTGGAACTTTATTCCATTTTGTCAATTATGTACATCTAGATAATCCTTTCTTGAAACTGGATAACTACATGAAAACCACTCAAAAGAAACAATGTCACCACATTGTACTTTTGAGGGTATAAAACCAAATAAAGACTATTTTGTTTCTTTTGTTTTTAAACAAAGATGCTAGAATGCTTGAATCTAAAAAAATGTAGTCCCCATTGATGTAGTCCCCATTTGATGACAATAGATCATCAAAAGTCATCTATTCCAGTAATAGCAATAACACAGGACTTCAGAAATTCCTTCTAAAGAAATATTCAGACAATTGAATAGTTGTTAAATTTCTTTAAAATTGGCTAGAAGTCTTTTATGCCTTAAAGATAGTTTTGACATTTATAAATAAGAAGTCTATTCAACTAAGTTCATACAGTGTAGTAAGCGACCAAGCTATATAATTAAAAATACGGAGAGCACCTAAAAAATGTATACACATTTAAGAAAAGAAAAAACTGTATTAAATTTGTAAAACTCAAGTCACATTTGACTTCTGCGATTACACAAGGTGTTCAATGTGACTTGTTTTATCTTTTGTTATTGTTATGTATTGTTATGATTTTAATAGTTTTTTTTTTCTTTTTTTAAGATATAAATACATCTTTTTAGAACTGTCTGTATATTGACCAAAGATATAGTGCAACCGTAAATTAGAAGGACTAAAGTTCCTCCATAGATGAGATGAAATCTCACTGAAAGAAGAGTGTTTACTGAAGTCTGCCAAGGCGCAACTACTCAAGGGAAGCATGACAGTTGGTTTCTGGAAGCCAGTCCCAGACTCTTGGGTGCTGGTCACACTTATGGGAGACTGTGGGCGTAGTGTGGTCGTTCTAAAAGAATGCTCTCTATTAAGCATGGTGCTGTGAAAAAAATAACTGATGTTTTCTTCAATGTTAAATTTTCATATTTACTATTATTAAAATTAGTATGTAAAATAGAAAATAATAGTCCTCTTGGAATTTGTGGTGGCAATTGAATTAATACTAAGTGCAATCATCAGAAATTTCCTACCACTATGGAGTGAACTCCGTGACTTCTAAGGTACATTGTTTCATATTTCACAGACTTGGGGCTTCAAAGAATAGAAGGTTATTCTGTCACAGTTCTGGAGGCTAGATGTTAGAAAACAAGCTGAAGGCTTTTATGAGGATCCCTTCCCAGTCTCTTTCTGGCTCCTGCTGGCTGCCAACAATCCTTTGCCTTCCTTAACTGGTAGATGCATCACTCCAGTCTCTGCTCCGTCATCCCATGGCATTCTTTCTGCACCCGGCTCTCTTCTCCTATTATTATACCAACATCAATCACATTGGATTCAGGTCTTACCCTACTCCATTATAACCTCATCTTATATCCAAATAAGGTCACACTCGTTAAGTCCCAGAGGTTATGACTCTACCACATCTTTTAGGGGACAATTCAACCCATAACAGCACTTGTGAAGTGACATACCAGTGGAACCAAGAGAAACATCCTGAAAAGACAATCAACGTCAGTATACACTGACATTTCTTGTACATAAAAGGGAAACAGAGAGCCAAGATGTACCTGAGGACTAACGCTCTCTTGCTGGGGAAAACAATGAAATATGAGCATTTAACAAAAGAAAAAAGAACCTACAGATGAAATTTGTGAAGGTGATGGAATAGGAAATTCAAAGAGTTATGTGCTGCTTCCTTTTCCATCCAAAGGGCTCCGAGTGCTTTATAAGCTTGATGAAGGCTCAGATTTAAATAATCCCACCCTCAAAGATGCCAGAGAGCACAGACACATCAACAGCGATAAAATACCTCACAGTTTCTACTTTTTTACATGTCCTTCAAATTAGGTCTAGCAGACAGTCAAAAGGGATTCTACAGAGATGTGACCTGAATCTTTAACTACACCCTAACTGATAATTACCCAAATCCTCATAATCAATATTTATATCACCATTGAGCCATATATAGAAAAAAATCAGAATGAAGTATTTGTTTGCTGGGTTGAAGACATTTAGATATCCCTAAATGAGCAATAACACTACTTGGATTTCTCTGTCAGGCAATAATCCAACCCTGTTGATATTTTGTAATTTTAGAAGTCAACAGTTTAAGTGTCAGAGACAATCTTAGCATTCAGCAACTGTCCTTCAATCAAATACATATTTTTAGAATATACTGTTCAATTCTTTTATATTTGATGAAACAAAAGGAAATCATACTCTACATCACCTCCGACCTCAAAAAGAAGCTGTAGTATGAATGCTACTACCTTGTTTACAAAAACCATTGCATTCCTCCCAAAAGAAATGAGTTTGTCATCAGAAGAGTTGGGCCTTGCCACATAAAAAAGTCCAGTTCCTGATGGGGGGAGCGAGGGAGGTGGGACCAGCCACTATCCCACTAAGCTAGAACTACAGCATACTCCCCAGGTAAAGGACTAAACTACGACTTAAACTTCACATAACAAATGCAAATAGTGTAACCTAGTCATTTATACCTTTATATTTATCTGAAATAAATAAAATTTTAAAAAAAATTTAAGAAAAAAGATCTATGGCAGACATCCTTTCAAACACTTAAGTTTAAGCAACCACCCCAGGGCCTAGAAAGAAATGTTAATATTGCACGCAGAGTTGTAGCTTTAGTCCAATTAAGTGAACAGAATAAAATCTATATGCAGAGATTAAGAAAAGAATGGAGAAAGTGAATAAATGAATCTTATGGACTATAATATAGAATTTCTTTGAGTAAATTATCTCAAAGGAATTTCTTAAAGCCAAGCCACAGAAAGAATACATTCTGATGGCTCAGTAAACCCAGTAAGACTCCCTTAACTCCCGTTAAGTAGTCTACTATTTTTACATGTACACATACCCACATGCATGCCCAAGCATGGAGGAAAGCGCTAGCAAAGTACCACCCGTCTTACCTTCCAAAGGTCGGGTGATCCTTCCACAAGTTTGGCGTTAGTATGACAGTATTTTAGAGCCAACTGCAAACACTCAGTTCCAAATTCCAAGTCGTAGTCACTACACTGTTGCAGGAAAAAAACAATTTTAAGGTTTTATTTAAAATTATATTTTAGTTTAACTAAGCCTTTCATTTCATAATGAATTGCAACTAGAAAAAAAAGGAAGAATCTAAGAACTCACACTTATCAGCAGCTCATTAAATTATAAAACAATTTCCCCCATTCCCTAAAAGCAAAAACAAAATGAATAGCATATAGCAGTATTACAATTGTTAAGAGATTTGAACTTCCTCAATAGTTTTAGGTGTCAAATAGATGTAATACTTCATTTCCTTTGCTTATAAATTACCTTTCCAAACAAGTTTATAAAATGCCTGAATGGATGGCTGAGGAATACTGTATCAGAACTCTCAATAAATATATGTCTATAAAATCCGAATCTGGTATCTTTTATTTGTATCAAGATAGGTGCAGGTCACGCTTCTGTCATTCATTTTAATATGTAAGATACCAGCAAATCCTTTTTAAATGATTTATGTTTTGATGGTAAACATGGAAATAGTTGATTTTTCATTGTGAGAAAAAGTGAAAAAGGTCTCCGATAAAAATCAGTAAAATATAGATAACATCTTTTAGCAATTTGAGCTGAAGCATCAAAATAACAAAGTAATATTATTTAGCTAAATAATACAAAGCATCTATCCTCTCTCTAAGCTCTGCATTAAGTACCAGCTATATAAAGGTAAATCAGACATGGAATGTGTCTCCAAGGAAGTCAAGTCTAGAAGGGGAAGTTGACTTCTAATAAATAATTTTTAACAGAATGCAATAGACACAGCAATAAAAGAATGTCTAGAGGAGTGTTTTTCAACCATTTTTATCTTGTGGCACACTTAAACCTATAGTTAAATTTCCATGGCACACTTAAATTATGTTGATCAAAAAAAGAGCAAAAGGGAAATACTGTGCTTTGAACTTCTTTCAAAAATAATGATCTTTAAAATTTTCACAGCACACTTAGGATCCTCTCATGGCACATCAGTGTGCCACGGCACACCAGTTGGAAATCACTGGTCTAGAAGTAACCCAGTGGACAAAATACTTCATTCTGTGTGAGCGTATCAGAAAAGGTCTATTAGAGGAAATGGTCTCTGATTTCTATCTTAAAACCTGAATAAGATTGAAGAAAGAGAATTATCTTTAAGGTAAAGGGTATCATGCAAACTTATAAAGATTTTAGACATTTGGTAGATTTGCAGTTTATACAGAGCATATCCTTGTAAACACTGCTGGAAGTCAACAAATGTAAATAAGGCATCTAACTTAGCCTTAAATAGCTAATGCTGTTTTATTGTACTGAAGGTTACAAAATTCTAACTGTAATGTTTTGTGCAATTAATGAAGAAAATATTACCAAATACACAGAGCCCCAATTTTACCAAAAGAGTTGCAATTCATATCTTCTATTTTGACATACTATATAACCTCACATACTTCCCGACTATTCCTATTTTTCAACAGAGTATCATCAAAAGTAGTTATATTCAAATAACTCGAGATGAATTTTGGTAAACGTTGCACACAACAAGCACACACTGTCCCAGCTGGTACCCATGATGCTGTTGCTCCTGCTTTCGTCTCTTCTCGCTCTAAATGATTGTTAGCAAGTTAGATTTTCCTGGAGCTTCTGATGAAATGAAAATGGAAACATGATGAATCAACAAGAAAAATAATAAACATATGAATTCCACCTAAAAATACACTGAATAAAGTACTCTACACCATACAGCATTATTTTTAGAGGAAATATTTCACATCCCTTAAATATTCTTTGTTAGTTATAGGGATGGACAGTTTATGTTAAGCACTTAGCTTAAACAATCCTTTTTTTATTAGCACTGTATCCCTTGTGCCATCCGACATTTTGTATGTTTTTTTTGTAAACAGTTCATATACAGTACATTTCTGTACTGCTTTCTTTATTGTATACATGCATGCCTTGTTTAACTTGGAATCTATTATTAATCAATTGACTATTAAATCTGGTTAAATAGTTTAAAAAAATTTGTGGGCATAGAGTTATTCATAATATTCCTTTATTATCCTTTCAATGTCCTTGTTATTTATAGTGATGTCAACTCTTTCATTTCTGTATTCTTTTTTCTTAGTTAAGTCTTGATTATCCTTTTTATTAATCATGTCAAAGAACCAACTTTTGCCTTTATAGATTATTGATTCGGATTTTCAATTTCATCGATTTCTGTAGTTTTAGATTAATTTATTCTTTTTTATGTAGATTCCTAAGATAGAAACTTTGAAATTTAGTCACCTGAATGACTTTAGGTCTTTTTCTGTTTTTTAACATATGCAATCAGTGCTATAGTCTTCCCTTTAAGCACAGCTCTTGCTGCATTTCAATTTTGATAAATTTTATTTTCATTTCATTCAAAATATTTTATAACTGCTCTTGAGATTTCTCTTTGTAACATGTTCTTTAGAAGTATGTTATTTAATCTCCACAATTATTTTGGATTTTTCAGATATCTTTATTATTGATTTCTATAGCAATTCCATTGTGATCTGAGAGCAGGCATTGTATGATTTCTGTTCTTTTAATTATGTCAACATGTGCTTTGAGGTAAAGTTCCTCTATTTAACTCACTATTCTAGTATGTATCTCCATCCTTAATAGTCAACTTTCACTGAGTAACAAATATGCCCAAAATCTCAGTGACATGCGGCAATAAAATATCATTTCCCACTCACACAGCTGGGAGGTGGCTGAGCTGAACCTGCTTCGTGCTGCTCTGAGCTGCAGGGCTGTGGGCTGACCTTGGAAACCTTGCCCCTGTGTTTTCTCTGCAATTCAGACTGGAGCAGCAGCCTACCACTAGAGGATGCCTTGCTTGTGGCCATAAAGGAAACATAAGAGGACAAGTCCAACAGTACAAGCACATTGTAAGCCTCTGTCTAGATCACATCTGTAAAATCCATCGTCCAAAGCCAGTCAGGTAGGTAAATCAAGAATGAGAAAAATGCACTTCATTCACCAGAAGGCCATGGCAAGGGTACAAAAGTAGAATACCATTTCAAAGGACTCAAGATTTAGACCAATGATTTACCTACCATACATATTTCTAAATAATGTGTCTCTGATATTTCCTCTTGGTTTTTCTCTTTCAGCCATTATCTATAGAAGAATAATGTCGTCCTTCCTGCCCCCCAGCTTCACCACAATATACACCAACACTTCCCATTCCCTATCCTTTGAATATAATTTTGCTTAAATAATATTGAGTGTTTATATCAGTGACTATATAAACACTACTCATAGCTGAGTCACATATTATTAAAATTCCTTTCCTGAACTACTTTTGTTTTCCCTGGAATTAGAGCTTATTATTTGTTTTATGTGGTTTTCGATAGGCTTATGACTCATTCCATACCAAATACTTAGCTACTTGTCTAAATCTACTCTCTAGATGTTCAGACACAGGCATTTCATCAATTATTCCTTAAAAAGTCACCCTGGAATCCTCTGACCTTTTCCACACAGATGGGTTGTCCTGACAGTCACACAGCTATCGAACTCCCTTTACTATCATCTGGGGGACACTCTTCTTCCCTCTATCACAGATCCCCTTGCCTTTCTTATCCCATACAATCTTCTTTCTTAACTCATTTTTGTGAAATAAATCCTCCAATATGTTTCTATAGAGTGACTGAGTTATAGAGTTCATGGGAACTTTCAAGGTCAGTATTTTTAGGTCTTTCTTAGACTGGACAGATTGCTGAAACAAAGTTCTCACCAGCCAAGATGGAAAGCCAAAGCCAACCCATCAAGACACTGAATACTGAGTGCCAGAGAAGGTGTGCACTCCCCCATCGACAATTACAATGCACATGGTCTGTTAGTCACTGTTTCTAGCAGGACATCAGGGCCCTCCACTGCTCACAATGTTCTCCTAGTACAGAGAATGCTTCATCCCTAAGTACTTCCACTGGATGGTCACAGAGTAGGGAAGGTGACTTAGAGATTGGACAGCTTCTCAAACAACTTTCAACAAACCCTCTTCATTTTCTCCCCCTTCACTCCATCCCATAGGTATGTATGTGCTGCAGCCACATCCTGAACTTTTGAGATTTGTACAACAGACCCAATTTCAGTTCTTAGCTTGCCCCACCATTTGCTTATAATTTGGCCTTCTCAGATCTACTGAATCTGCTAGTACTAATTTCACTTGTTTTCCAGTTATTTTTTATTTGTTGTTATCACCTCTCCTGTTCTTGTTTTTGATGGTTTATGTCATTTTTAATCCTTTTATAATAGCTTTAATGAATTGTGAGTAGTGAGCAAAATTAGGCAAATGTTCAGTTGGCTATCTCCAGCCAGAAACAGGCAACAGGAGAGTATGTACATTCTAATTAGACAAATTTCCAAAATTGTCTTCCATAAAGGTGTTTTCAATTTGTATTTCCATAAACAACTTATGAGAATGTGGCAGGGTTATTAACATGAGGTAAATGAATGTGACTCAGAGGACTGAAAAAACACCTCTGAAAAAATATCTTGTGTAGACTGCAATTATTTTTCTGGGATAGGGCTCCATAACTTTCAGAGGTTTTCTAACAAAAAACAGCTAGGAACAATTGTTTTATGGTAGCCATGTAATGGTGCATGGCTACAAATAATCTGATTACATATCCTTCCAGCCTTAACATCACCCACAGCATTGTTTCTGCTTGGCAGCCTGGGAAGTTTGCCCAACAAAGAACAATATATACATTAGAGTAAAACTAAATCAAAGGCATGCATGCACAGGTTTTTCACTCTGCAGTTCTAGGTTCATGCTCACAATGTTTCAAGTACAAACAAAATAGACTATCTTACAATGAGGTAAACAATGAACACCTGCATCCAATTTATCATCTGAAAATCAAACTTGAAATATTTCATATACATTTACGTTGTTTGAGTTATGCAATGTATTTTAGAATTGCATGAGAGACGGTTATCCAAGGAGCTTTGTTCTTACAATATATCAGTTCATTTTATGAGTAAATAAACAATTTCGGCCCAAGTCCATACAAGGCTGATAATATACAACCCTTACTTTCTAAGAAACAAAGTACAAATGATCTGGCTAAGAATAAGATTTCTTCTCTCAGTAAAAATTTTAAATGTGTTTACGCAGAATTTTATTCACAAGAGGCTCTCTAGCACTTAACAGTGGGGGGAAAAAATAAGCCTATGAATTTATTCAAGTTTTTGCCAACCCTACCCAAACAAAATCCATCATAAATTTAGAGACAATCATCTATACCTGCCAGTTTAACATTACCTAGGAGACGGCTCTTTTTTCTGCAACCAAATAACTTGAGGGAAGAAGTAACACAGGAAACAATTTCATCAGTAATTTTCAAACTCCATGTTCTGACATTTCTGCTGCCTTCACAATCAAATATTGCCTAACACTATTAAAAACTAAGAATTTCACTGGACTGTTTTGTTTTTCTATGTAACTTCTTTGATAAAGTAAGCAGATCAAAAGCTAGACAAAAGGAAAAAATAAAATATAGGTATTGCCCAAGAACACAATTAAATTACTAACCTTATATAACAGTGAATGGAATAGATATTCACATGCTCTATATTTAATCCCAATGCAAACATCTGAGAGAAAAATCAAAATTCTATATTATTCATTAGGTAGCCCAGAAATGAGGCATTTAATTCACACAGGGAGAACTGTTAACAAGGCTGTTGGCCATAATCTCATCAACAGATAAGAATCTGAAATAAGTCCAAGAAATTTAGAAAAGGGAAAGCATAGATGCAGAAATTGTTTCAGTAAAAACAGGATTATGTTATTACCAAGTTAGATGATGTGGAGATAAAAGGCAAATCTACTGGTTAGTTTCGTGAAATCAGCTAGATTTAAGTTTCCAGCGGGAAATCCAGGAGATGTACTCAGTTGAAATACATCCGTTATATTTATTGACAAAACATGAAAAAGAATAATTGAAAAAGCTGGTGAACATTCTATTCATTTAGTAAGCAAATACTTGTGGAAAATTTGCCAAGTAATATACTAAGAATGTGTAAGACTTAGGACAAACCACATAAGCAAAGGTAAAAAAAAGGAAATGTAAAAGGAAAGCCAAGGATCCCTGGTAAATATCAGAAACTAGAAGAGACAAAGATTCTATTGTCAAGTTAGACAGCAAGGTCCTACCAACACTTATTATGGACTTTTAACTTCCAGAGATGTAAGACAATTAGCTTGTGGTTTTACTCAGCCACTCAGGCAGCCCCAGCAAACTAACATGTCCCCCCCCAAAAAAGGAAAACGTACACCAAGACACATGTAGGTTTTAAAAGCTAAAACCATAAGGCAAATAAAGAAAAAAAGAAAAAAGGAATTTTAAAAAAAATTGTTATACGGGGACAACTTTGGAAGATAAAAACTAATCAACTTATGAACTTGGGCAAGATGGCTTCCAGAGACAATGCTGAATGCAAGAGTTGACATCTTTAAGGTATTATACACATGAGAAAAGCGAAAAACTGGACAAATGAAAGCACATATTAAAAGGGATAGAGCCCAAATTTAATAGCCTGGAAAATACAACTTTAATCTCACATCTCTACAGTAAAAGACTGTCAAATTGAAAAAGAAAAAAGTTGAGGGCATAAATGAAATCCTGGGGTGTGGAAGCCAATCCCAGGGAGCAGAACTGGACCATGGTTAACACCACCCAGGGTAAGGAAACCTGGCAATACTTCCATAGCAGTATGCCAAATTTCTATGGAAAAATGATTGACATTTGCCTCCTATTCTTACACCTTTAGAAGGGGAGGATTTAATGTGGTTATTCCATATAAGTTCTACAACTATATATATTGAGTATATAGGGAATAGAAAGCTTCATTTTTAATTCACAAGTCTCTAGGCAAAGACACTATATTACTACCTGGAGCATTATGATGTCACCAGATGAGAATCTAAGGATGCTGGGATATTATTGAACATATTTAAATGTCAAAGGGACATAAATAATTGTAGCTAGCATTCGTAGATACAACTCTACACACTTGCCCATATCTGTATGTACTACTGCCATGTAATTTTACATTTCCCCACTAAAGCGTGAAATACATTGCCTTACTCAGTGATGCTAAGTTTGGTCAAACGATTTAGACAATAGAATAAGGCAGAATTTCGCAGCTAGTGCAAATCTAAGATTTAAGAGACCTTGTATGTTTCTATTCTCGTACCTCTGCCATCTCATAAAAGCATGCTTTGATAGTCTAGTCAAAAGACAAAAGAAGAATGAACCAGAGGCCTCCAGACCTGTAATGAAAAGCAGCATTGCCAGCTGAGTCCATACTAAATCATCAAAGCCCCAGCTTATCCTTGAATGCATGCAAATAAGTTGGTTTTCATTAAACGATTCATTGCATACCATTCATTAAGCAAGAGCAAACTGATATACTTGTTGAAAAGTTGCTCAAAATTAGCCAGAAACTAAAAAGTCATCAATGAACAATCTACATGTATATGTATACTGTTGCAATTCAACAAAAGTAAAAAAAAAAAAAAAAAAACTATAGATATATGCAATAGAAATGAATTGCTCAGCAAAAAACAAGTCATGCAAAAATACTACCAGTATGATTCCATTCATAGAAAGATTCAAAACTAATTTTGCAAACACCTACATATGTGGTAAAACTACAGATGAAAGCAACAATATTGACAGAAATTAAGGACAACAAAGAGGAAGGTAAGCAGGCAGGAGGAAAGATGGATGACTAGAAACATCACTTGCTCGACTTTCTCAGAGAGAAAGTCAGATTTCAGATACAGAACAGGGGTGGCGAACACGCGGCTAGAGCCGCATGCGGCTCCCGGCCAAAATGAATTTCAGCTCTTTGCCTCTTATCATTATTTTGTATACTGTGGCTCTTTGCCAAGTTTGGATTTTGTTATGCTGCTTCTGAGGAGGGACCTCTGAGGAGAGATCTCCGAGCACGTAGTCGAACTTGTTCGCCACCCCTGCTATAAAGGGTCATCAATATGGCCCAATAA
>CAUYPK010077762.1:0-10415 GCA_963574355.1 Loris lydekkerianus | reverse complement strand
CTTGGCAGTGCAGAAGCTTTATAATTTGATCAGATCCCAGTAATGTATTTTTGATGTTGCTTCAATTGCCCGGGGTGTCTTCCTCATGAAGTATTCTCCCAGGCCAATTTTCTCAAGTGTTTCCCCTGCACTCTCTCTAAGTAGGGGATAGTAGGGGGACCGCAACTATGGAGCACATTGCCAAGTACAAGTTGGTTCTATCATGTGTAGAAGACAAATGTCCTAATGCTATAATGGGTAAATGAGATGAAAGCTATGCTGATTAGTATGATGTAAGCACTCCAATTTGTACAAATAATCAACACACTGAAATGGCATAAATGTATTTATGATCTATGTACAAAAGGCTTAATAAAAAAATAAAATTATAAGAAAAATAAAAAATAAAAAACAAATAAAACAATGTAACCATCTTATTCCTCACCAAATTTCAATGTATTCACTTGCTTATGGACATGTATGAATTCCTGTTTTACTTAGTGGACTATAGTGTGCTAGTAAATTATTTATTTTTGGTGTTCTGTTTATTTTTAATTTCGCCAGAAGACACTTTTTTAATCTGAAAATAAATTCCAAAATAAAATAACTAAAAAGATAGTTCTGTAATTTATTGTATTCATTCTTTTTGACAAAAAAAATGAAAAACATTCAGAAATAAGATTTATTTTCTTTCTCTTAACTGAGTTACTCCCATCAGTTTTCACTTTCCTTTTTAAAATCCTATAATAAGTTCTTTCTAATTTTGTTTTTGTTTTTGTTTTTGAGACAGAGTGTTATGACATCATAGCTCACAGCAATTTCAAACTCCTGGGCTTGAAGGGACTGAGACTCTTGCCTCTGTCTCCCAAGTATCTGGGACTACAGGTGCTCACCACTATACCAGCCTAATTTTTCCATTTTAGTAGAGACAGGGTCTTGCTCTTGCTTAGGCTGGTCTTTAACTCCTGACTTTAAGCAATCTACCTGCCTCAGCCTCCCAGAGTGCTACGATTACAAGCATGAGACCCTGCATTTGGCTGAAGTTTGAATAATAATTAAAGCCTTTAAAATGTTTTACATCCAGAGATGGATAATGTTTGATTCTTATGAGGTCTTAAGATAAAATTGCTGTCAGATTGCCAATGATGCTAGGTATCACATCATTTCATGCATTCAGCCTCCTGTCCTTGGCATTAATAGAGGAATTTTATTTTTATTGGTTTCCTGCCAGCACCACCCTCAATATTTGTAGTTACACCTGTCCACAAAAGGATTGATCTTACAGAAGAATATCACCGAGATATTCAAAAACTGAGATATTTGAAAAACAGGCAGATGGGGAAATGGGAGGGAGACAAGGCATTTTTAGGATTGCAGCTGAAATGATCAATATTAATCTATTTCTTTCACTTCTTCTTACTTACCTCTCTATTCTATCTTCACCAGAGGTCTCTTTGCAGATTACAGCATTATACTGATTAATAGGCAAATCAAATTTTGAAGATAATTTTAGCCTCGCCACCCCCCCAAAAAAAAATTGTCAAGCCACAAGGAGATTGTGAACTATGCATTATACTGCTGAGAAGTTAAGAACAGATTCTACAAACCAAGAGATGAAAATGGGAAGGGAAAGAACCAGGCTTTGGCATTTAGGGACACCTGATTCCAAGCTCCACTAAATGCTATCTCTATTGCCTTGGGACAGTTACTTTATTTTTGAGCCAAAATTTCCTCAACTATAAAATGGTGACAAAAATTAGTTATAAAGCACTTCCTACATATCAGTAACATGAGCTATTTAAAATATTAAATAAGAAGAAAATGGCATAACTAAGGATGTCAATAAATACCAATTTCCTTTCCATATATAGAAAAGTAAGTACAGAGAATATTGAATTATAAATTTTCAGTTCCCTAATGATAACTTTAAACTGAAGTTTTCCCATTATTGATCTATTAATTTGGATTTTTATGGTGAAAAGCAGTATCTTATTACTTGGAAATTGACTTGTGAGTTTAATAAGTAATAACATTCACAGCCCAGAAAATCCCAGGGGAGAAATGTTGCAGAATGTAATTAAGATATTCTCTGTCAATTTATTTAGTGGCCATTGAGTGGTAAGCACAATGTTCTAAATAGAGTCCTTTGCACACACCAACGAAGCATATGAAATATCATCATAATCTTTCTCATTTCAAATGAGATCCTTTAATCTGAGATCTGTAAATGATGAAAGAAACATATGATTAGAATTTATTCAATATAAATCTATTTCATACCATAATAAGCAATACAAATCACTCAACACTCTGATCTTTCTCCATTGGAGTTGAAAGGCAGTAAGAGCTAAGAACAAGTCTCCCTTGTGATCGCTCTATTGCATGTGTTTCCACCAATCAAGATATAGTTTGTGATTTTAAAATGACTTTTTTCTAAGTATAAACATTGCATCTAAATATTAATCCAATGTTTTGTCCAAAAATGTGTCCTGGAAAATTACTGATAGAACTAATTTTCAGATTTTGTGATCTGAAGTCAAGACCCGAACAAGAGACATGACCTTCCCAAGTATGCCCAGCCCGTGGGTGGCAGAGCCAGAACAAGTGGTTTGCTTTTCCCTCCAGCCAAATATTGTTGATTCTGATCCTCAGCTTTGTATTCCTTTGGATTGAGGAAAATGATAATAGACTCTCTAAAATAATACCTATCCCAACTTCAGAAATTTTGCTTGAATAATTGAATCAGTAGGTTTGAGGCTTCTTGGGAATCATTATGTTAGACCTGATATAGAAATAGCCTGTCCCTTTGGTTGAAATACGTTACATTAAAATTGATAATGCTTTTCCCCAATGTGCAATTAGGAAAGACAAAGACCTACATTAGTAAATGTTGTTAAGGGAAAATGGAGCAGGTGTCTCCTTTCTCTTCTCTGAGGCAATCTGAAGTCTCTCTTTTTCAGATGTCTATTGTTGTTCTTAATTGCTGGGAATGATTTTTCTCAGCGGCAGCCGAGGATTGTTTTAGGTAAAGAGACAAATTCACAGGGATGGACAAACGGGACACCTTGCAGGTGCTGTGCCAGACTCTTCCCACACCCTTTCTCCTCCAGCTTCACAACCACCCTGTAGGCTGAGTGTTACCATTGCATTGTGTCCCTCCATCCTTTCATCAAATGCATCATTATTCAGTGCCTACTATGTGTTGGCATCATGGAAGCAGCCATGCTGAATAAATTAGACACTGTGATCCCTAACTTTGTGTGCCTTGTGGCTAGCAGGACAGCCTGACAATAAGTGAATAATTACACACAATTGTCACTATCAGCCTCCCGTTAAAGATGAGGAAGCTGAGGTTCAGACAGTTAAAGTAACTTGCACAAACCATTCACCAGTTCACCAGGAGAGCCTGAGACCCACTTGAGAACTTGCTCACATTCTACCTCATAGTCCCTTAGCTTATGTTTACAGGTTACAGATAGCAACCTCAGGGGGAAAATTCCTCGCAGAACACCAGGAGGGCTGAGCTTCATTAGAAAAGCAGACAAATTCAGAGGAACAACACTCTGTGGTAAATACTGCCACAGCGTAGTTTGCACTTCTTATTTTTTATTATTTTTTTATGGATCTCTCAAGTAGCCTTTTAATTTAATTTAATTTTTAATAGACTTTATTTTTTAGAGTCATTTTAGGTTCATAGCAAAATTGGGCAGAAAGCACATAGAATTCTTATGTACTCCTTACCCCTAGACATCATAGCCTCCCCCATCACCAATGTCTTGCACCAAAATGGTACATTCCTTATAATTGATAAACCTACATTGACATATTATCACCCAAAGTCTGTAGTTCACTAGGGTTCTTTCTTAGGCGACTGAACCCTAATATAAACTGACTACTACATTAGAGTGGGACAAACATATAATCATATGTCTGCACCATTATAGTATTATGCAGAGTAGTTCCACTATCCTAAAAACCACCTGTAGTGCAACTTTCCATCCCTCTCTCCTAGTAACCCCCCAAAATCATTGACCTTTACTATCTTACACTTTCATCTGTTTCCAGAAGGTCATTGAGTTGTAATCATACAGTATGCATGCTTCTCATATTGGCTTCTTTTACTTACAAATATGCATTTAGGTTTCCTCCATGTCTTTTCAGGACTTCAGTAACTAATTTCTTTAGTGCCTAATAGTATTCATGGTGTGTATGTATAACTGCACAATTTTAATTTTCTTTATCCCAATAATTATCTTCGAGCTTTGGAGCAGCAACCCAGATGTTTTTTCAAAAAGAAAACAAACACGTCATGACATAAGGAAAAAGGAAAGCAATCAGAAAAGGGAGAGTGACTCAGAGCCCCAGAGATACACTTCATATATTGCATAATTTATCTGAGTATTAATTTTCTCACCTTCAAAATGTCTACAGTAACAATCATATGTTTTTGTGATGAGTAAATGAATTGACATAAGATGACATCTATGAGAACCTTATGCACCAACAGGTGTGTATTAGGTTCTCCAGAGAGACAGAATCAATACGATATACATGAAAGAGGATTTATAGGGAAACTGTTTCCTATGACCACAATGACAATGTCCCATGATACAACATATGCAGCCAGAGAATCAGACAGGCCTGTGGTGTGGCTTCCAGGGAAACTGGTAGTGTGTCTCAGTCCAACTCTCAAAGCCTAGAGAAGCTAACAGTGTAAAACCCAGAGTGAGATCAAAGGCCCAAGAGCCCCTGGAGGGATTGCTGCAAATCCCCGAGTCCAAAAGTTAGAGAACCCGGAGTCTGATGTCCAAGGGCAGCAGGAGAAAAAGATATCCTGCTCAAGAAGAGAGGAGTGCCCCATTTCTTCTGTCTGCTTTGTTCTAGCAGCATCCCCAGCTGATGGGATGGTTCTTTGCCCACATTGAGGGTGGGTCTTCCTCTCTCAGTTCACTGACTCACATGTCAATTTCCTCCTGAAATGTTCTCACAGACACACCAAGTACAATGGCCCCCCAGCCACCAAACATCCTTCAATCCAGGTGAATTGACCCCTCATTTTAGCCATCACAAGTGCATCCTCCTCTGCTCTTAAGTCTCAGGAAACACAGTTGACGGTACTTTCCACACTGTGGCTGAGGCATGTTCTAGTAGCCTTCTCTTAGTGCTACATGATATTTTGCTGGGGTTAAGGAATATCTGCCCACACCTAGACTGGACACCTTCAGGGTCTTTCATACTAAAGCTCTGCAGCTCATGTTTATGGGATGCAGCAAACATACTGCACAATTTCTCAAACTTAGGCAAAGTTACTTTTCCTTTGGAAGCTTTTATCCAGAGATTTTTACACATTCATTTCCCCTGATAAAATGAGCTTCTAGAAAGCCCATGCTATAACTTATGGCTCTTCATGTTCCTGAAAATAGCTTGCCACCCATTGGATGCTGATTAAATGCTTGCTAAACAGACAGTAAAATTAGATTATTAAAGTAAAGCAAGCTTGATATAAAAATCCTAAAAAAAAAGAAATCCCTTCTTCTGCATCCTCTTGGATTCTAAACCTCACCACAGTCCCAGTTAAGATGGGATAATTCTTTGTTGTGAGGATGTGCATTGTAGGATGTTAAGCAGCACCACTGTGGGCTACATGCCAGTAGCAGCTCCCTCCCCTACGTAGCAACAACCAAAAATGTCTCCAGACATCTCCAAATATCCATTAGGGGACAAAGTCCCCCCCGGAGTGAGAACTACTCTTCTATGACAACTTGGTGACTATCTCACTGCTCATAAGTTCCCAGTTAAACTTTTATCCCCTCTACAACATGTCCTTTGCTTCCTTTTCGTATTTAGTAATGTCCCCAGACTCCCAGTGACTCAGGCTTAAAACCTCTGTAACTTCTTTTTACCCTTATTTCTTCACATCAAATCAATGATTAAGTCTTGATAGTTCAGGTAACCAGAAAAAAATACAAGAACACACCATTAAATTTGAATTCCTGAGAAGCAACAAGTAATATTTTCATATAAGAATGTCTCAAGTGTTGCAGGGGACATGTATACTCAAAAAGTATTTGTTGTTTATTTGAAATTCAAATCTGATTGAATATCCGGTGTTTTATTAATATTTGCTAAATTGGATAATGCTATTCTGTGCCTATATTGCCTTCCACATTTGTTCAACATTTTCTTTTCCTGAGGACAGTGTCCTAATGTGGCCTTAATTACCCTTTGCCCAGATAGTTTTACTGTTCTCTTTATTCATCAGCAAGCTTTTGACTTTGAGTATCATGAACCTTGATGATCCTGGCTTAACAGAAAATGCATTTTTCTCTACAATATTGGATTGGAAGTAACTCTGGACTTAGGTAGGATTGCTGCTCAGCTTCTCTGCATTCTCTTGGTTCTGTATGCTTCATGGGTCAATCTTGATCGCAGATTAGTCTTTTCTGTGTTTTTGTTTTTAAACAAGGTTTCCATTTATCTCAATAGGCCAAAATCCCAACACATGTCCTTGCTTAAACCAATTATTGGAAGGACCTCCAGAATTATTTTGGCTAAGCAGGATCCAGTTCTTGGGGCTGGGGCCAACCTCCTCTGAAGTACATGGCTGCAGGGAGGAAGGAGGAAGCCAGAATAAAACCAAGGTTGTGCTCGACAGGAATGGGGTAGGGATTTCGGGTAGGGGGTGTGCTATAGCACCAGCAGTGCATTGTAGCCTCTTATTTGGATTCTCTACTTGATGTTCCTATTTCTTCAAATAATATTTTACTTTGCTGCCATTTATTCATTGGCCATATGTTGAGTATTGACGCTGGGCCAGGTACTGATGGACACATTTTCCTAAGTCACAAATCTGCATATACTCTCATTTTGGAAGCTTCAGTGACCTAGCAAATAAAATATCCCCTCATCTGTCATTTAAGGTCTTAATCCTAAATTGGTCTTCTAGACTCTCAGGAATTCCTGGAGATCCCTGACATTTTTCAGACTCCAGCTTTCAACTATCATGTTTCCTCCACCTTGACCACCTCAGTCCACCACACCCATCTCTACCTGTCAAGATACTAACTGACTTTTTGAAGTGTAAAAGACAACCTGGTACATAGCAAACAGTGAGATACACACAATATTGACCACTCATTATTTGCCTGTTTTATAACTATTTAAAAAAAAAAATTCTTTTTATTGTTTGGAATTCATTGAGGGCACAAAGACTTAGGTTACACTGATTATTTTTGTTAGATAAAGTCCCACTTATAATTGTGTACCACCCCCAAGAGGTATGCCATATACATGACCACCCATCCTCTTCCCTCTCCCCCTCTCCTCACTTGTTCATTCCCCTACCTCCCATATATTAGCTCATCTACTGCCTTCAAATTAGAATTGAGTGCATTGGATTCTTGCTTCTCCCTTCTTGCGATGCTTTACTAAGAAGAATGTGTTCCACCCGCATCCAGGTTAGTATGAAAGATGTAAAGTTTCCTTCTTTTTTAGTGGATGAATAGTATTTCATGGTATACATATACTGCAGTTTGTTAATCCATTCCTGAGTTGGTGGGGATTTAGGCTGTTTCAACATTTTGATGATTATAAATTGAGCTGTAATAGTCAAGTGCAAATGACCTTATGATAAATTTTTTTTTTTTTTTTCTTCTGGGTAGATGCCTAGTAAAAGGATTGCAGGAACAAATGGGAGTTCTAATTTGAGTTCTTTGAGGATTCTCCTACTTCCTTCTAAAAAGGTTGCATTAGTTTGCAGTCCCCCCAGCAGTGCAAAAGTATTCCCTTCACTCCACATTTATGCCAGCATCTCCAGTTTTGATACTTTGTGATTGGGCCATTTTCACTGAGGTTAGGTAATATCTTGGGGTGGTTTTGTTTTGCATTTCTCTGATAATTAGGGATGATGAGCATTTTTCCATAAGTTTGTTAGCCATTTGTCTGTCTTCTTTAGAGAAGTTTCGATTCATGTCTCTTGCCCAGTGATATACGGGATTGTTGGGGTTTTTTTTTTTTTTTTTTTTTTTTTTTTTTTGGTGTTGTTTTTTAAATTTAACTATGTATATATCCTAGTTATCAGGGTTTTCTCTGATTCATAATATGCAAATATCTTTTCCCATTCTGAAGGTTGTCTGTTTGTTTTTGTTGTTGTTTCCTTAGCTATACAGAAGCTTTTCAATTTAATTAAGTCCCATTTGTTTATTTTTGTTTTTGTTGCAATTGCCACAGAAGTCTTTTTTTTTTCTGTTAATCAGTTTTATTTAAGCATTCCACATTACATATCAAATCATCACATTGTACCTGATAAATGTATACAGTTGTGATATAAAAAATTAATACAAAATAAACAGTGAAAAATGAGTCATGGAAAGCCATTGAAGAGTCTTAAGCAGAGTAGTCATAAGATCTGCTTTATGCTTTTTTTAAAATTAATATTAAATCATACCTGTGTACGTTAATGCGATCATGGGGCACCGTTCACTAGTATTATAAACAGTTTGACACATTTTCATCACACTGGTTAACATAGCCTTCCTGGCATTTTCTTAGTTATTGTATTAAGACAATTATATTCTACATTTTCTAAGTTTCACATGTACCCTTGTAAGATGCACTGCAGGTGTAATCCCACCAATCACCCTCCCTCTGCCCATCCTCCCCTGTCCCTCCCCTCCATCTCCCCCTTCCCCATATTCTTAGGTTATAACAGGGTTATAGCTTTCATATGGAACCCATAAATTAGTTTCATAGTAGGGCTAAGTACATTGGATACTTTTTCTTCCATTCTTAAGATACTTTACTAAAAGGAATATGTTTCAGCTCCATCCATGTAAACATGAAAGAGGTAAAGTCTCCATTTTTTTTTAAGGCTGCAGAATATTCCCTGGTGTACATATACCACAGTTTATTAATCCATTCGTGGATTGATGGGCACTTGGGCTTTTTCCATGACTTAGCAATTGTGAATTTGACTGATGCAAATATCTTTATTATAATGTGATTTTTGGTCTTCTGGGTATATACCTAGTAGAGGAATTATAGGATTGAATGGCAGATCTATGTTTAGATCTCTAAGTGTTCTCCAAACATCTTTCCAAAAGGAATGTATTAGTTTGTATTCCCACCAGCAGTGTAAAAGTGTTCCCTTTTCTCCACATACATGCCAACATCTCTGGCCATGGGATTTTGTGATATGGGCTAATCTTACTGGATTTAGATGGTATCTCAAGGTAGTTTTGATTTACATTTCTCTGATGATTAAAGATGATGAGCATTTTTTCATATGTCTATAGGCTGTGTGCCCATCGTCTTCAGAGAAGTTTCTCTTCAAGTCCCTTGCCCAGCCTGTGATGGGAACACTTGTTCTTTTCTTGCTAATACATTTGAGTTCTCTGTGGATTCTGGTTATTAAACCTTTGTCAGAGACATAATATGCAAATATCTTCTCCCATTCTGAGGGCTGTGTGCTTTCTTTACTTACTGTGCTCTTGGCTGTGTGGAAACTTTTTAGTTTGATCAGGTCCCAGTAGTGTATTTTTGAAGCTGCTTCAATTGCCTGGGGGGGTCCTCATAAAATACTCACCCAGACTGATTTCTTCAAGGGTTTTCCCTGCACTCTCTTCTAGTATTTTTATAGTTTCTTAAGTTTAAATCTTTAATCCAATGAGAGTCTATCTTAGTTAATGGTGAAAGATGTGGGTCCAGTTTCAGTCTTCTACAGGTTGCCAGCCAGTTCACCCAGCACCATGTGTTAAATAGGGAATCTGTTCCCCACTGAATGTTTTTAATTGGCTTGTCAAAGATCAAATAACAGTAAGTAGCTAGGTTCATCTCTTGATTCTCTATTCTGTTCCAGACATCTACTTCTCTGTTTTTCTGCCAGTACCATGCTGTTTTGATCACTATCGATTTATAGTATAGTCTAAGGTCTGGTGGTGTAATTCCTCCTGCTTTGTTTTTATTTCTGAGTAATGTCTTGGTTATTCAAGGTTTTTCTGATTCCATATAAAAAAAAAGTATTATTTTTCGAAGATCTTAAAAGTATGGCAGTAGAATTTTAATAGGGATTGTATTAAAATTGTATATTGCTTTGGGTAGTATGGACATATTTATAATGTTGATTCATCCCAGCCTTGAGCATGGTATGTTTTTCCATTTGTTAAAATTTTCAGCTATTTCTTTTATTAGAGTTTCATAGTTCTCTTTATAGAGATCTTTCACGTCATTTGTTAGATAAACCCCCAAATATTTCATCTTCTTTAGCACTACTGTGAATGGAATAGAGTCCTTAACTATTTTTTCAACTTGACTATTGTTGGTATATATAAAGGCTACCAATTTATGAATGTTGATTTTGTAACCTGAGATGCTGCTGTATTCCTTGATCACTTCTAAGAGTTTTGTAGTAGAATCCCTAGTATTTTCCAGATATACAA
>CAUYPK010077760.1:0-73332 GCA_963574355.1 Loris lydekkerianus | reverse complement strand
ATAGGTGGATGGGTGAATAGATGGATGGATAGGTGGATGGGTGAATAGATGGATGGATAGGTGGATGGGCGAATAGATGGATGGATAGGTGGATGGGTGAATAGATGGATGGATAGGTGGATGGGTGAATAGATGGATGGATAGGTGGATGGGCGAATAGATGGATGGATAGGTGGATGGGTGAATAGATGGATGGATAGGTGGATGGGCGAATAGATGGATGGATTGATGGATAGGCAGATGGATGAATAGATGGATGGATAGGTGGATGGGCGAATAGAAATACATAGGTAGATGGGTCGATGAGCAGAGACATGGAGTAACGAAAAGGCCATTGATCCTCAATGGCAGAGCTACTCAGCCCCTCTGAGCTCAGCTCTGTCATCTGTGAAAGGGAATGATAAGCCCCGCCACTTCCTAGTTCCCAGGGCCATAACAAAGCTCAAAATAAAAGCCAGACACCATTGTTCAGTCAAGATACTCTGCAGCTATAAGAAGTTATTTTCTGTGTAACCTCTTCCCTCCAAAGACTGCCTCTAATCCCCCAAGCTGCAAATATATTATGATTAAAGTGCAAGAGTAAGTCAAAATCTTAGTAAACTCTGTGATCACGTTGGAATTCCTCCAACAAACTCTGCATGGATTTTTTTCTCCTCTCAGCTCCCAAGCAATTTTTCTTATGTTGGAGGTTGCCAAGATTTTATGGCTATTTGGTTATCTTATCCATCCAGATGGTTAGCAGTAATTTATGCTGAAATAAATCTACAGAACCTCATCTGTCTCAGTGCTCCAGAAGCATTAGGTGTAAGTCTCCTAAGAGGCTGAGGTGTGATGTTAGTGCATGCTTTTTATTCAATTTGGCTTGAAATTCTCCTTTTCTATCCCTTGATACTTATATATAAGTAAATTGGGTTGTTTGGGCTGAGAAATCTAAACTTATTTTATGACTTTTAATATATACGCTTGTCTCAAGTTACTTAGTCGCCTTTTATTGAGAAAAATTAAGCTGTGATTTATTACCCGATGATAAAATTTGAACACCTTTTCTTCATTTCTAAATATTAATCTTTTTTTTTAATTAAATCATAGCTGTGTACATTAATGCAGTCATGGGGTACAATGTGCTGGTTTTATATACAATTTGAAATATTTTCATCAAACTGGTTAACATAGCCTTCATGGCATTTTCTTAGTTATTGTGTTAAGACATTTATATTCTACATTTAGTTAAGTTTCACATGTACCCTTGTAAGATGCACCGCAGGTGTGGTCCCGCCAATTGCCCTCCCTCCACGTGTGAGTTGGTGACTAGGCATTCAAATACTTATTAGATGTGCGACCTCCAGCAAGTCTTTTGGGCTCGCTGAGCTATATTTCCATCACTTAAGTGGACACGTACTTGCAGGACTACTGTGAAGATTAAATGCCATAACACATATGGGGTTCTTGGCATATAATAGCACTTACTAAATGTTGTTAGCTAGCATTGTCATTATGGTTGAGCTGATGAAGGATTTTGAAGGAAAGTCCAGTTCCTGGACTTTGATTTGGAACAAGTTAGGACAAAATAACAGCCCTTGGCACTGCTGGTGCCATGTGCTTTCTGCCGTACACTTGCTGAGACATGAATTGGGGCACACTATTCACTGTCATGCTATTCCGGGACTTCTCAAGCAGACACTGGTATCTTCTGATAGTTTCAGAAATCCATTCAAAATATTTCTATATCGTGATTCATAAGATTGACCCGACTTTTTCTCAATCTCTCTGGCATGGTCCAGGCCTTGGCTAACTATCTCCCACTTGCCAGACTGTGGGAGACAGCTGTGCTCTAGGAGAAAGTTCTCTGCATTTCCCTGCTCATTCAGATACAGAAGACACCAACGAGTAGGTAGTCGGTTGATGGTTACTGTAATAACACATAGGAAATTTGGTTCTGGTAGGAGATGCATACATATTCAGTTACTACGCGTCACTCCCTCTGGGCTCTTTATGTTAAAACTTCAGGACTTCTGGACAAGACTTGCGTATGTGAAGCTTGCTGTATCAAAATAGCTGCTAAGTAGAACCTTTTGGGTGTTGTTCTTTAGTTTTATTTTAAGATTTTATGTTTTGAATCCGTTTTCATCTCTTCCTTGGGATTGGTTTGAGGATTGTGGTCCCAAGTATAGGTCCCAATTTCCAAGACACATGGTCCTTCTCCTGTGTAGATGCCACAAACCTACAGTTGTTGCAGCAACGTTTCTAGCATTGCCAGGTACTAAGTGTGGTTGTGATGGTGGAGCCCAGGACACGGCAGTTGTGTGAGGAAGTCATCGAATACTTACTGGACATATGACCTCAGGTGAGGACCTGTGCCAGACACCAGCATGTCTGGGGTTTGGCTTTTTTTTTGGGGGGGGAGGGGTTATTTTTAGCATCCAAGTGTTTTATATCTTTCCTTCTCATTTGGGTGCTCAAGCCAATGGTTGTTGATTGAATTCTTAAAAGCATCTTGCACATCGTGCAAGATTTAGACACTAAGTAAATGTGTCTCAATCCTAGACAGCACGGCAGTAGTAATGGTTCACATTTAGTGAGTACTTACGATGCACTGCACACCATGATAATCACTTTATGCTAATTATCTTGCTTCATCCTTCAGCCACCTCATAATAGATGTTGGGACAGTCCCCATTTTACAGATGAAGAAACTGAGGCCAAAGAGCTTAAAAGCTTGTCCATAGTCATAGCTAGGAAGCAGGAGGCCAAGGATTTGACCCCAAAGTGGTCTTTAGACAGAATCCAGGCAGTGAACAGGTGCTATGAATTGAGATGGGACGATAGATGTCACAGTCACTTTATCTCCAGACTCCTTTTAAAGAAATGGCCTTTTCTACACAGAATGATCACATGCCAAATAGCCCCAAAGACATCTTTTCTTTTGCAACTGTGGATTTTAGTAGCACCAACGATATTTGCTGGAGAAATGCAGTCTTCGGTATAAGAGCCACTGTTTTCAAAAGATACCCACATTTTCTACTGCTTAATGCTGTTGGGCGAGGGCTGAGGTGGCATTCTGTGTTTCCTGCTCTCGGAGGGTGTGTGGAGAACAGGCATTCACACTTGACTTTGGCAAGCCTGTAGTCATGTTTTCTGTGCCTCACTTCCCTGCATGGTGCTACACGGGCCTTATGATTCTCAGAAAACACACGATGTGGTTGTTTGTGTGGTTATGAATTAGGGGCCCTATGTGTGCTTTGAGAACCCCAAGTGGTTACCACAGTGGGAACCTACATTCTTCCATTTCTAAATGAGATGCAAGCATATGTATTATCGTGTATATCGAGCACATTTAATGGACGCTTTTCTGTCTATTTTACAGATGGGAAAACTGAGGGAAGGAGAAATTAAATAACTTCCCACCAGTCCCCAGTAAGTGATAAAGTGAACTGTGGCTCAAGAACTCCTGAGCCTGTGTCCTAAACCCTTTTTTCCACTCTGTTTCTTTTGCTGGAAATAATAGTGAAATTTAAACTACACCCTGAAACATGTATTTTAAAACTTTTAAAATATCTTCAAGATAATCTTCAGACATATTTGCAAAAATAGAAGGTTGAGGATCCTTGAGAATGTTTGATCAGGTATTATTTGTAATAATGAGAAATTGCAAGTACATAATAACTAAAACGAGGGGCTTGGTTAAGTGTATTTTGTCACAGCCATATAAGGAAAACTTGGCCCTTAAAAAGATGTGAAATAAAATTTACAGATACGGGGCTGGCACAGTGGCTCACAACTATAACCTCAGCATTCTGGGAGGCTGAGATGGGTGGATCACTTGAGCCCAGGAGTTTGAGACTAGCCTGAGCAAGAGTGAGACCCCCATCTCTACTAAAAATAAAAACATCAGCCAAGTGTGGTGGCAGGTGCCTGGCAGCTACTCAGGAGGCTGACATAAGAGGGTTTCTTGAACCTGGGAGTTTGAGGTTGCTGTGAGCTATGATGATGCCACAGCACTCTACCCAGGGTGACAGGGCTTCGTTCTTTTCTAACTTTCCTCATTTCCCCCCTAAAGTTTTTTGCATTTAGCAGAGATTAGGAAAAGAAATTTTTAACACCAAAACAAACCTTGTCCTCACCCCAAATCCCTTCCTACCCACCTGAAATCTCAAGGCCATAAATCACCTGCTGCCTCCTGGAGTGATCACAGTTCTTCTGGAAGCTTTTTCTATTGCCGAGGGTAGGGCAGTTCTGTCGTTTAGCAAGCTGACACATGAGACCCTCAATTGTATGTTTTGTTCTGGTTAATACTGGAGCATGAGACTAGCCTGGTGGCTCACGCCTGTAATGCTAGCACCCTGGCAGGCCAAAGCGGATGGATTCCCTGACCTCCGAAATATGACACCAGCCTGAGCAAGACCAAGCCCCCATCTCTAGTAAAAGTAGAAAAAACTAGCCAGGTGCTGTGTCGGGCACCTATAGTCCCAGCTACTTGGGAGGCTAAGACAAGAGGATTACTTGAACCCAAGGATTAGAGGTTGTCCCAGCTACTTGGGAGGCTAAGACAAGAGAATCACCTGAACCCAAGAATTAGAGGTTGTCCCAGCTACTTGGGAGGCTAAGACAAGAGGATCACCTGGACCCAAGAATTAGAGGTTGCTGTGAGCTATGGCATCACGGCACTCTACCCAGGGTGACAGAGTGAGACTCTGTCTCAAAAAGACAAAAACAAAAGCATACTGGGACATGACTTACCTCCCAGCATCTATGCAGCTGAAGGGAGGGGGGCACAGTCCTCTGAGGCTCTCTTTTGCTCATTCATTCAACCTTTTAATGAGCATTCACTCTAATTATAAGTAACGTTTATTTGATACTTCTCTGTGCCAGGCACTGTGTTGGGTACTGCCTTATAACAGTGCCCAAGACAGCAGCATACCTGCTCGAAGTTAGAGATGGGTCAGGGAGACACCTGGCCTTTAATACAAGGGGACATGAGGGCTGCCCTGGGAGAGACAGAGCCCAACACAGGGACCATCTGCTTAACTCAAGAGAAAAACCTAGTTCCCTCTTTCCCCAGCCCCATACCCAGCTGTGCTCCCACAAACCTGTCACTGTCACCCTCTCCTGTGGTCTCTTCCCTCTCCTCCCTTTCCAGTCTCTCACACACATACCTCTTTCACAAAATGCCAGGGTATTTTGTTTTAATTTAAAACCACTGTGCAGAAATCATAATTTCAGTCTAAACGTGGAGAGCTCGAGGGGTTTGCGTGACATTTTCTAGAGTGTTTTCAATTTGTCTGATAGTGATTGTCTCCTCATTCCGGTGGGCTGAGACTCTTGTGACAAAGATGAAGATTTAAAAATAAATGATTCCCATCTAGCCACAGGAAATCAATTGGGCAGAGAAAGGATTGAGAGGAGCAAGTGAGATTTAGCTTTCATTACAATAACATGGCACCTATAAGTAAGGTGAGGATCTGGGTAATAGCTTCCTACTGCAGTGGAGTTGGCAGGAAGAATTGCAGGGGAGTCTTGGAGGATTTAGACATTCCCTTCCTATCCCAGCAGCTCTGTGCATTCTGGAGGCTGCATTGCCTCATTCGTATTTCTCTTTTCAATTCGCTAAAATTATTCTTTTTCTTAAAGCTGACTTCATTTGTCATTTCTTGATGGGAAGGAATGAAAATTAACTTCTGACCCCAGCTCATATGAAAAACGGATGCATCAGGCCCAGCACGCCAGGCCTTCTCCTGGCCGGTCACAGAGCAGATGATGACAGACAGGCTGTTTGATGAGAAATGTGAGCAAGAGAATAAAAACGGACAGATCAGAGAATGCAAGACCACATCCAGATTTTCACAAGAGCCAGCTTATCTCACTGGGATTACTGCATGCTAGAATCATCTTAGCCAACGTCAAGGAGTGGTCTTTTCTAATCTGAAAGAATCCTTGGTTGGCTATGTTGAAAAAATTAGGTAATAGAGACAGCTACTGTCTTCTTTCCTCCCAGTTCTCATCAGGTCTGGAGGGAGATGTGGATCCTGACCCCAATTCTGCCCCCGAGGAACCGGTGGCCTTAGACAGTTCTGTAGGTCCTTAGTTTCCCAACTAGGAAAAGGCACCAGTGCCCAGTGAGGCTCCAGGGGGTTGGCCCAGCTCGTTCTGAACTTGGCTTTCACCAGGAGGATGCAGAGTTCTGCGACCCGTTGTCTTTCTCCAGGAAGGTTTCCTAGAGAGAGCCTGGGGCACTCACACAATGAGAACTGGGCTTTCACTTCAGCCGTGCTGCTGGATGAGCACATACTAGCGTCACCCAAAGTGTGGTACTGGGACAAACGATTGTTATCTTAATAGTGATGTATGTATTTGAAAGAATATTAAGGTAAAAATTAACAAGCACATTAGAGTTACACTTTTGCAGGTATAGTCACCTAAAGCAGGACAAGGGACACCAGGCTGCGGCAGCCAGTCTTGTGCAGATCGGATGAACTCTAAGTGTCATGATGGATACACAGATGAAAGTGTGACAGCAGGGTGAATGACTGCCACGTGCTGGGTGACTGCCATTCTCAGGGAGTGGCTGCCGCAGGCAGGCCCTTTCTGTCCTCCTCACTGCAGATTCTCTGCAGAGCAGTCCCTGGCCACAGACTGGACCCCATGCCTGCCTCCTTGTTTTGACTTTATCATCACTTTTTTTTTTTTTTTTTTGAGACAGAGTCTCACTCTGTTGTCCCAGGCTAGAGTGCCTGGGCATCAGCCTAGCTCACAGCAATCTCAAACTGCTGGGTTCAAGCAATCCTCCTACCTCAGCTTCCCGAGGGACTACAGGGACCTGCCACAACGTCCGGCTGGTTTTCTATTTTTGGTAGAGACGGGTTCTTCTCTCTTGCTCAGGTTGCTCTTGAACTCCTGAGCTCAAGCAATCCACCCACCTTTGCTTCCCAGAGTGCCAGATTACAGGCAAGAGACATTACACCCAGCCATCATCACTTTTACATACATAGAGGGGTTTTGAATTTTGAGAGCACAATGATGAGCTTGCTCAAGGATTTTGTTACTTTCTGAATGGGACACCTGGTTCTGGATGCACAGTGACTTCCCCTTGGGCAGCTCCAGCTCCGGCTCTGCAGTTAGACTCGTGGAGCAAGCCTCGGCCCTCAGAGCCTCAGAGCGCAAAGTCACGATCACAGCTGCTCCCAAGGAGGGCTCTGGGCCTGGAGGCCTGGCTTGTCCCCTCTGAAGTCAGGTGTCCGCCCACCATGTATGGGTATTGCATTAGACCCCAGGGAGCCAATGTGACCATGAAAACTAGCTAAACCATCACAGCATTTGCAGCTTGCCGGATGGGGTTTTAAGCCTTTCATACATTTTAGCTCACTGAATCCTCACGACAAACGTCTGAGGTAAACACTATTATTATACGTGTTATAGAGGAGAGAAGTGAGACACGGAGAAGTTAAATAATTGACTGTGTCTGTATGCCTGGGCTGCTGTTAACACACCACAGACCGGGGGACTTGGACAGAAGAAATTGATTGCCTCACAGTTCTGGAGGCTCAAAGTCCAAGATCAAGGCGATGGCAGGTTTGGTTTCTTCTGGGACCTCTGTCCCTGGCCTCTTGTCCTCACATGGCCACCCCTGTGTGCACACACATGTCTGGCATCTTAGTTCCCCCTTCTCAGAAGGGCACTAATCAGATGGGATGAGGCCCTTCCCTAAAGACCTCATTGTAGCTTAGTTACCTCTTTCAAGAACTTATCCTCAAATATAGTCATGTTCTGAGGTGCTGGGGGTTAGGAGGTCAACATATGAATGGAGGTGGGGTACAATCCAGCCCTTCACAATCACCCAGTGGGACACCACTAGAAATTGGAGGAACTGAAATTGGAACCCAGAGCCCACACTCTCACGTTAACATTTAACACACAGGATGACAATCCCTTATAATGTATCCTCTGAACAGGGATGTTTTGAGAAACAGGGGCATCATTAATATTTGTATTGGGTGAACAACCGTGAGACAGGGTTGTCTCGGGCAAACTAGGATGTGTGGGCACCTAAATTATACTGCTTCCCAACTCTGGCAGAGTGGTGCCTGCCTTTGTGGACTCCACAGTCCCCTGGGTGGGAGACAAGAAAGTGGCAGTGTTAATGCCACATGCCAAGTGCCAGGGCATGGGGGTTTCTGAAAAATGGGACCACGGACAAAGGCCCCTAATTTGGATTCTGGAGGTCAGGGAAGGCTTCCTGGAAGAAGCAGCAATTAAGATGAGATTGATAGGGTGGCGCCTGTGGCTCAGTGAGTATGGCGCCAGCCCCATATACCAAGGGTGGCAGGTTCAAACCCAGCCCCAGCCAAATTGCAACAACAACAACAACAACAACAAAAGATGAGATTGATGGACAGGTGGGAGCGAGGCAGAGTGGATTGTAGGTGATTGAAGGGATGCCAAGGCCTTAGTCCAGGGAGGAGGCCTCTAGCCTCGGTCACTGCCCTACCCTATGGGACCTCCTGAATAAAATGAGATGGAGTTTTTACCAAGGTTCTGCAGACTTTTCTTAATGGGCCAGATGGTAAATATTTTAGGCTTTGTGAGCAAAAAGCAAAGCTATTGTATAGGAACTTATATAACCATTTAAAAATATGAAAATCATTCTTAGCTCTGGGACCATAAAAAAACATAGGCAGCTAATTGGATTTGGCCCATGGGTTTATGTCAAAGGTTTGCATCTTATGCTACTTTAACTGGTTTACTTGTTCTTCAAAAGCCTTGCCAGGGATTATATAGACAGTGGGGGGAGGGGGAGAATTCATTTGTTGACTACCTTCTCGTTCCTCTTATTCAGCATTCATCAAACCCAGCACTGCCCCAGGCCCTGGGGTTCAAAGGTAGCCAGACTGTCCTTCATAGATATTTTTTGAGTGTATATTTTCTGTGGTCATTTCCTTGAAAAACCGGTCAGGAGCGCAGCCCCCTGTTATGACGCTGTGTCAGTGGAGAGACAGAGTTTCATGAAGCAGCTGCTTTCACCTTGGGCACCTGCCATGCTTCTGTCTGGGGTCATGGTTACTTCCATAAAGTAAAGTGTGAATGAGGCAAGGGGGTGTGAGCTTTTGTGAGAATGAAAGATTGAAGTTCTTTGAACTTCTGGGATAAAAAGGCCAAGTTGTCACTGAAGCTATTCTCAATGGGCGAGTGATTAAAGCCTGTTGGAGTTTCCACTGTCTTCTTTTGAAATCAGAACTTTCTGCCTTCTCTGCCAGAGCAACTCTGAGTCCTCAGCTTTGATGTGGGAATTACAGTTCCCTGGGCCTGAGTCACATTTGAGGCCCCAGTGCTATACAAGTCAGTAGCTTCCATTTGGTGGAGGGGTTCCCACCAGACCCTTTGCTGGGTGGAAAAGAAAACAGCCAGAGAAGAATCTGGAAGTTGGTCCTTGAGTCAGCAATGAGGGACATTGGGGAATTCTTTGAAGGTTGGTGCACTGCCTTCAAATCTGGTCATTGTCATTTACCAATAATGTCTGTGGTCTTGAACAAGTAATGGGACTTCTTTGTGCCTCAGCTTTCCCATCTGTAAAATGGACATGGTATTGCCTGTCCAGCTGGCTTGCCACAAGGACAAAATTGTGAAAATTACCAGCATTTAGCAAGTGCTTCTTATGGGCCGGCCATTGTCCTGAGAACCTCATCTTAGCCCCTCCAAGACCCTATATGATGAAGGTACTGAGGCCAAGAGAGGTTTCACATCTGTTCCAAGAACTAGGCAGTTTGGTTCCAGAATCAACATCTGTTAGGTGATACTGCTTCTTAAGAGAGACAAGACTCAAAAAAACACACAGTGGAAACTCTACAAGATGATGACTGTAACAGATTGGTCAACATATGGAGGTGGTCAACATAAGGAAGTAGGCCTACTGTACTTCTACAACTATGTGGTGCATGTCCAGTCTTTGAAAATTAGCACAACTTAAGGAGGTGGTCAGTACAGGGACGTGGTCAACTCTGGAGGTTCTACTGTAATTCCTAACAATGTGTGTGTGAGAGAGAGAAAGAGAGAGACCTTGTGGTTTGCAAATGGATAAAGCATTTCCTGAGCTCCTAATCTAGGCAAAGACCCAGAGACATTAGGATGACTAAGGCACAGTTCCTGGCTGCAAGGGGGGGACCTCCAGACAGACATTTCTATCTTACTCCAGAGCTGGTGATAAGAATAGGCCTCATTCTCAATTCCACCCATCCTATGCTTTAGCTTACAGCTAAATAGGTTTCTCCTTCTGTGGCCACAAAGCTCTTTGCCTACCTGGGGGAAGAATTCCATTACCCAAGAGCAGCCCCACCTCGCCCAGTCTCAGGCCTCCTTTCTTGTGCGTATCTGGCTGACATTGCCACATACGGAGGTAACTTGGACTTGGACGTGACGCTTGGCGGTGAAGTCATGCTCCTGGCCTGCTGGGAACTGTGGGGCAGTCCTAGGGGAGTCGACCAGATGAATAACGTTATTGGAGACGTACTATAAAGAGGACCTTGTGTAAATAAGTGGTGTGACACCCCCACCCCCTCTTTGGCAGGGGTACAGGGCTGAGAAATGGAAGCACAGGAGATGTGTTATGTTTTGCCTCTGCCTGAGCAGTCACTGTGAGCGTACACAATCCAACAGCAGATCCCGGGGGACCTCCCAGGTATGCTAAACAGCCATCTGCAGGGCTCCTCTTGCTACGCAGAGGCCGGTTGGTAAACGGCTTCCAAGCCTTCTGTTGGGCTCCCACTCACTCTACCGTTTTTCTTTCTCTCTTTTTTCAATTTGAGAAATTTTTGAAGATAAAGGAAAATGCAGCAAATGATAATAAACAAACACTGTCTGCTCACCACCCTGAATTAACGAAGGTAACATTTTGGCATATCTGCTTCAGAAGTTTTTTAGGTCTGCATATAACTTAGAAATAAACCAAGGCAGAAATTTCTTTTGAATCTCCCCTTTGCTCCCTCCTCTGAACGTCTCATTATGATTTTACTATAAAAATTCAAGTCTTTGTTTTGAGACCCAGCCCTATGGATCCCTCAGTTCATTTTACTTAAGGTATTATATTTTATCATATGACTATACCATATTTTTTTTATCCGTCTCTCTATAGATACACACATAAGTTGCTTCTAATTTTTTGTCTTGCTACTAACATTGATCAGAACATTCTGGTGCATGCCCACCTCCAGACACACGGGTGTAAGCTTCCCCACAATGCATGTCCCAGGACACCTACCAACAGTGGATGGGGTTCCTGTTTCCCCCAGCTACTTCATCATGATGTATTGTGATGGTTAATTTTTTTTTTTGAGACAGTCACACTGTGTCGCCCTCAGTAGAGTGCTGTGGCATCACAGCTCACAGCAACCTGAAACTCTTGGGCTTAAGCGAATCTCTTGCCTCAGCTTCCCAAGCAGCTGGACCTACAGGCGCCCACCACAACACCCGGTTATTTTTTGTTGTTGTTGCAGTTGTCATTGTTGTGTAGCAGGCCCCATCTGGGTTCAAACCCAGGGCGCTGGCCCTGGTGTATGTGGCCAGCGCCCTAACCACTGAGCTATGGGGCCAAGCCTGTGATGGTTAATTTTGTCTGACAACTTAACTGGGTTAAGTGATGCCCAGATAGTTGGTAAAACATGATTTCTGGGTGTGACTGTGAAAATGTTTCCAGAAGAGATTAGCATTTGAATCAGTAGACAGAGGGAAAACACACCCTCGCCAGTGTGGATGGGCTTCATCCAATTGGTTGAGCAGCTGGGTAGAACCAAAAGGTGGAAGAAGGGTGAATTCTTTGTTTTCTTGAGCTGGAACTTGCATCTTCTCCTACACCAGGGCATCCGAGTTCCTGATTCTCGGGCCTCTCAGATGTAGACTGAATTACACCACTGACTTTCCTAGTTCTCCACACATCATGGGGACTCCTCAACTTCCATAACCACAGGAGTTGACTCCCATAATGTATCTCCTTTTATATAAATATACATGTATGTCTGCGTGTGTGCATGTCCTATTGCTTCTGTTTCTCTAGAGAACTCTAATACATAGATGTCTTGCATTTTTTCCCAGTTGAGTGGCCTCAACATTGAAAATATAAAAATGATACAAATTAGAAAATGAGGAGCTGGCTCAGAAGTGTCACAGGTTGCCCAGGAAAAGGAACGCTTTGTAAATCCCTGGGCTCTAGGTCTTCCTTCCCCAGGGCTCCTCCTGGAGATCCTGGCCTTGTGAGCTGCTTCTCTTCTCTTCCTGAGACCTTTCAGCCTCTTGCAGCTGTGTAGCCAAGTGAAGGGTGACTTCTTACGGCCATTCTATAAGTGCTGACTTTGGCACTTGGGTCATATAGGAACACCTGCCTCATCCCCCATCTGCTGTCAGCCCCTGGTCCAGGTCTCGTTCCCCACCTCGCACTGGGCAGGTGCAGTGCATCCTCACTGGTCTCCCAGCTTCACTACCCTCCAGTTTAATGCCTCTATTATTTTCTAATATCACTGCTCCAGCCACTTATTCCTCCATCCCTGACTGAAGCCCTGCTCTGGGCATCCCTGTAGCTGCAGTTATGGCCCCTCGCTACCTGCAGGACCCAATCCCAGTGCCCTGGCCTGGCCTTCAAGGCATTTTACCTTCCCAGCTGCAGCCTGTTCCAGCGTCAGCTCCAGTCTCCTTGCCCAGAACTCTCCAAGCACTAGGTGACAATGTCCTTATTCCCACTGCCCATGTTCCCTGTCTCAACTCGTGGAATATTTTCTTGTTCCTTGAGTCTCAGCTCAGTTCTTATCTGAGGAGCTTCCCTTGTCCTAGCTTTGCCTGTCCTTACCTGTCTCCCCAGCTCCAATGCCAACTCTCCCAGAGTTCTCTGTGTCTGGCATACAGAAGGTATTTAATTAAAGCCTGTTGGGAAGCGTCTGCTACCTCCATTGATTGCCGCCCAGCTGCCCCATAACTGTTAGAAAGTTCTTCTGTTGAGCAAAGTAGTCCAAGAGACATGATTGAAGGTTTGTATAATCTTAAGAAAATAAATGGGTGTTTCAAGAGTATGTGCAAATGAGTATTCTTTGTTATTAACCAGGAAGTCTTATCTGTTTGCTCAATCAAGTACTGTTTTACTTAGAAACTCTTTTGAGTTTACTCTTCATACTTAAAAGTAACTCAACTGAATGTGCTCAAGTATTGTCTTTAATTCAGACTTTGCTAGTTAACATCAAGCATTTCCCAATCGATATGAATTAGGGGAGAGTCCTCACTGGCTGTCTGGCCAATCTCCATTAAGCGCAATAGATGACAGGCTGCATTTTCTCAGCTCACTAGTTCCAAATTGACCGGCTGCATCAGCATCCCCTGGACATCTGATTAAAATACAGATCCTGAGGTCTCACCCTATATCTAATGAGTTGAACCTTTGGTCTGCTCTGAAGAAGCTCTCCATGGTTATATGGAAAACCTTATATCCGGATCTGTGTTTTTCCAACATGGTAGCCACCAAGTCACATGCGGTTATGGAACTCTTGAAAGGTAGCCAGTCTGAATGGAGATGTGCCAGACATAGAGAATACACATCAAATCTCAAAGGCTTAATGTGTTAGATACTGAGCGTACCAGAAAGTATGCACTCATTATAAGAGATTTTATTTATGTATATTATATCATATGTATACTTTGAGCATCTCTTATAATTGCAGAAGTCAAATGTAACTTGTATTCATCGTTTGTTATTGGTGTATATTGAGTGTTACAGTATACAGTTCTTTTCCCCTTTCTTAAATTGTGTGTACATTTTTTAGCACCCTCTGTATACTGGATTTCAAAGACTTAGCACCCAAAAAAGGTAAAATATCTCATTAATATTTACTAAATACTGATTACATGTAGACATCATAATATTTGGGACATATTGAGTTAAATGATTAGAATTACTTCCACCTGTTTGTTGTTACTTTTGTATGTGGTTTCCAGAACCTTGTAGAATATGCTAAGTATCTCTCCCTATGGGATAGTGCTGTTCTCAAGTGTTGGGTCCCTGAGAAGCTGCGGCTTCTCTTCTGGTGAATTTCAGACAGTCGTGTTCATTAAGTGTCTGTCGAATGAATGAGGTTTATCAAGATCACATAGCCTCTACCCACCCACTGGGGGACTTAGACAAGCTGCGGCACTTCCCTGGGCCTCATTTTCTCATCTGCAGAGTAACTGGAGCCCTCTGATTGGCTCCTGGTAGGATCTCAGTGACTCAGGTAAGGATCTCAGGCCTCTACTGTAGTGACTGCAAAGCGTCACCCAGCAGGGGCAGGAAATGACGCCCGTCTGCGGCTTATGAGCAATAAGGCCAAAGCCTCCTGGGAATCCTCTGTAATGTTATCTTCTTTCGCAATCCTTCCCCTAAATCTCTTGGTTTCACCCAGAACCAGGAATAGTTCTGCCCATGTTGCAAGCATGTGTGCCCATCTTCCTTACAGCTGTCCCCACAGAACGACTGTAATTATTCACTTTTATCCCAGTGCCTGTAATTCATGACTTAACTCCAGAAATACCGGATGAAACTTTTTTTTTTTTTTTTTACATTGAAAACCCTGGGTTTGTTTGCATACTACTCATCTATTAAAAAAGAAAAGCAGATCAGAAGTAAACGTTTTATTCTTCCAACTAAATTTTGGTACTACAAGGGCAGTAAAATAATGATACACTGGGGGGAAATGCAGCCATAATGCTGCGTTTTTCTTTAAAATGCTGATAGAATAGATAAAAACCTACCAAAAATTTTAAAAAAGGGTTATATGAACCCATTCTGAAACTCCATGACATCTTGAAATATAGAAATGCCTCCCTCCACCATTTCACAGGAAGTATTATAGGCTATTTGCTGAAGTTGCTCTGAAAATTGCATATTCATGAGGCAGTATGATGATCGAAAGGGAAATTTCCAAAGTTGGATTATCCGGGCTCACATTCCATCCCTACATCTTGCTAGTTACGTGGCTGGGCGAATTAACTGAGTACCTCCAGTTTCCTCATCTGTAAAATGCGGTGATGCTAGTTACTAACTGGTGTGTAAGATGGGTGGGTGACATGAGAATAATGTATGTAAATCAATTAGCACAGTACCAGGCACCTGGTATGTTAATACCATGTTAATATCACGTTACTGATTGACATTTCAAAAACTTTTCTTCTGCACCCAGGTGATATTACTGGGTTATCACCTACTATCCCAGAGAAAGGAAGCTTTTCCTGCCTCTTACTGCAACTTTTGGGGGGAATGGCCTAGTGAGAGAGTTAAGATATAAGCTGCCTTAAGATTCAAAAAGGAAAAGTCGCAGAAGCGACAACAGTCCCAGTAATAACACTGAACGCCTCACAGTGCAGGCCCATCACACGTTACACACACGGTCTCGTTACCTTTTGATAACTCTCCATTTGACACAGAGGGAGAGGTGGAGGTCCCAGGTTAACGTGCTCCTGAGTGGCCGAGCCGAATCCAAACCCTAATCTTCCTTCCGATTCATGTTCTCTCCATTAAAGTGATGGAATCCTTTTGATGTATCTGAAACTCTGTTTCTATAATAAGACAACTTTTATCCTTGATATTGTTGGCGACCAGGTCCCCATTCCCCCACCCCCAAAATCATGGAGGTTAAAATCAGAAGGTCCCTGCGTTCTGGGAGCCTCGTACTGTACAGTTGAGCGTGAAGCACATCTGTCCCACATACTGTGTGGAGTGGACCGTCCTCAGGGATAAGACAGAGACCTGGTGCTGATTAAAGCTGCCTGGGAGCACAGAGCTCCCCACCACTGCAGGAGTTAAGCAGAGGCCAGAAGGGCAGCATTCAGTGATGCTCAGCCTTGGGCGGACCAGGTGGGACTCCAGCATGTGGAAGGATGTAGGGGTGGAGTCAGTCAGGAGCTAGATGGAAAGCTGGCTGCCACGATCACCTTGAGGTTCCAGAACCCAGCTTTTATTCATTCAAAAAGTGGTGGAGAGACTCTATTTCATTTTCAAAAACCTTTGGAGAGAGCCCTGCTACCTTAATAACTTGCAGTGTTTCTCTCACCTTGCCATCTTACCACACCTTCCTTTACCCATTTCAAAGAAATCCCTAATGCCAGCTCACTCCGAGTGCTTGATAAGTAATAATAACAGCTAATAATAGGTGAATCCTCTGCTATGCCAGATACTGTTCTGTGTCATCCTTGTGCTGTTTACCTCAATCCTCTCAACAATTCTGAGAGCTGTAGATGTGGAAACTGAGGCACCAGGGAGGTTAATTCATTTGCCCAGGTCTACAGCAAGCCAGGTTGGGAGCCCAGGCAGCCTGAGCCCACACTCTGGACTTAGCCCAGGTGATTCCTCCAGGTCCCTTAGGAAGCTGAAGGGAGGGAACAGATGGTTCTTTGTTCCAGTGGTTGACAGCTTCCCTCGCACTGGGGCAGATCACCTCTCCCTCCCCACTCCCTGGGCTCCCTCCCAGATCCCACCCTTCCCCCAGCAGGGGCTTAAAGCACATTGGAAACATTAACTCATCCTCTGCTGCTGTTCATCTGGGCTGATGTTGGCTCTGTTGGTTCAGACAGTACAGTTTCGATGTTTAGGGCGGACAGCAGGTCAGCGAAAGAGTCGATAATGGATTCCAGCAGACTGGATACTGTTCAGATCCAGCACGAGCCTGGCACCCTCCACAGACTCAGAGGCCGAGTCCTTCTCACACTTCCACAGCTGGAGAGGCAGCCTGGAGGGACAGTGGGCAGGTGGTCACTGCTGGCTTCTCAGTTCCTCTCAGCAGACTCCCCTGTCCTCATGCCACCCTGTGCCTAAGGCTCACGGGCACTCTCCAGGGTCAGGCCTCTGTGTCTGTGCTCCCTGCTCCATAGTAGAGAGCACGCTGAGTGAATGCGTCCACATTGCCTGTTGTCAGCACTAGCGGCAAACCCCTCGCCTCCTGGACTCCAAGCCTGCCCCCCTCCAGCTGCCTCCTGGCATCGCAAATTTGCCATGTCTGAAACTGCTTGTGGCTCCTGCCGCAGCAAATGCAACCCAGTCCTCCCAGCTGCTCACAGGCCTGTCCCTCGCCCTGCGTTTCCCTGCCATGTGTAAGGCCCTACCCAAGTCCTTTCTGCTCTGCCTTCAAAACAGAATTCAAGAATTCAGCCACCACTTCCCGGCACCCCTGTTTCTTCTCTTCCACAGTCTCACCTAGATGACCCCTGCCCCCACCTGCCCACCACAGAACATTCTAGCGCTGCAGCCAGAGCTGTTCCGAGCACCCCTTGGACCAGGCCCGTCCTGTGCTCATGTCTCCCAGGGCTCCAGGCTCTGGACCGAGGCCCAGAGTCACCACGTGGCCTGTGAGGCCTGATGCTGCCCCCTTCCAAGTACCATGTGTGGGACCCTGCACATGCCCGGCACACACCTTCACCTCGCTGTCCCCTCAGCTAGGGGCACCCTCCCCAGGTTAGTTCTCTCACTTCCCTAAGGCCATTCTGGGAGGACCGGCACGTTCACACGTGGAAAGCATTTAGGACGGTGCCTTGCTCAATGGCTGCTCGTTACTGCCATGTTCTGACAGCAGATCCTCGGGGCCTAATTCATAGCAGATCCCCAGTCTATGGAATGATGCATGGCCATGGCCTGGCCTGATGCCTGGCACCAAGTGGGAACTCAAAGGTTTGTCAGACTGAAGATGTTCAAGTTGAGCCCTGGGAGGCAGTGCGTACCCTGCTTGGGGCAGGCCCCAGTGTGGGAAGGTGAGAGCTCACACCGCTGCTCACTCTGGGAGCAGATTCCTTTCCGCCCCAGCTCCCCAGCCCTGCTGAGTCACCTCTCTGCTAACCCTTGCTTCCTGGCTCCATGCCCACAGATGGTCCAGGAGGGCTAGGGCTGTGCTCTCCTGAGTTGAGCTCCGGGCTATGGGGTGGCTGGAGGCAGGGGGAATGTGCTGTGAGACAGGGAGGGCAGCGTGAGAGCTTTGTGTTGGGCTCTCCCATGCTAACCCTGTGTTGGGCTCTCCCATGCTAACCCTCAGTGCTTGGATTCTGCCCAGGCAACTGGGAATCGCTGCTAGTCAGGGAGGGCTTGGGACCCAGGCGTGCTGCTCATGGCCTTGCTTGCTCTGCCTCACAGCTGGAGGCATTAGCCAGAAGAGTCTGAGGATGAAGTATGGCCTAAGTCTCTTGGTCTCTTTCCAGAGCAGAAAAACCTTGTTAATCTGCTGTTTAAAGGAGTTCAAAATTTGAAGCAGCTGCTGTCCCTAAGCAAAATCACTGTTGATGTCCCAGAGCCCCAGCCTTCAGAAGTCTCAGATGCCTGGTTAATTTGCCTTGGCCATTCAGCCCCAAGGGACGTGGAAGGTGGCCATGTTCCACATCAGTGGGCCACCTTGGCCCCTAGATCCTCATCTCGTAGCACTTAGGAGATGTGTGCCCAGCTGCAGGATCAGGGGACTCAACAAAGGATATTTAGTGGCATAAATTTCTGCCAGCTTTATGTTCCATGTGCCTCTGCGTTTTGAAAAACAAAAAGCACGGGACTTCTTACTAATACTGCAACACGAAAAGATCCTTCCCCTCAGAAAGGATGAGCCAGCTATTTGGCAGAGAAGCGTCTCTGCTGATTAACAAAGACAAATGCTCTGGGCCTACGGAGCTGGCTTTGGGGAGGGTCTCAGCTCAGGTCATCTGCTTCTCCAGTGTTGCCATTTTCTGAGCAGGAGCATCATGACCCCACCAGTTTGGAGTCCAGGAGACCCAGGCTTCAGCTCCAGGTCTATCTCCGGCTCAGTTGACTTCCCCTCTTTTACCATCTCTAGATGGGACTGATACTAAGCACCTTGCAGGGTTTCCATGAGGACGAAGGGTGATGCATGTAAAGGGTGTGGCACGTACCAGGTGCTCAGGAGATGGGAGGTACTGTTCACTGACCTGTGCGATGGCTGTTTATTAACACCAGCCACGTCTTAGGAAATTCATAAAACAGAGATTCCTGCCATTGTAGAGCAACACTCTGGGTGGGGAACCAGACAGTAAACAGATGAGCATGGGGAATGGTAGCAAGTCAGGAGTACAGGGGCTGGTCATGGGGGGCTCCCTGGGTAGATGGCATTTGAGCAAGCACCCCAGAGCAGGTGGTAAGGGAACTGGCTGCACTGATGCCAAGAAGCACTTTGCATCTTAGGAGAAGCAGAGCCCACTTTGAGAGTCAAGGTCTCCCTTTGCTGCCTCTGCCCCTTTTGGTGCAGATTTTCCGATGCGATGCGTAGCTCTCAACCCCATCCACCAGGCTCCTTCCCTTCTTCCTCTGCTTTATTGATTAACCGAATCACCCTCCACAGAGTCAGCTGTGACTTCAGAGAGTGTGTCTTAGCACTAAAATCAGACCAGCCAAATGGTACTTTTAATTGTCCTGGGGGAGGGCGGTGGACTGAGTACATGCCACACTGTAGGTCTGTCGTAAAATGGGTAGAACTTGGGGCAAAATGCGGCTGAAAAGAGAGAGGAGGTGGGGCTGGGGAGGAGGGCGGGGTCACGGAGGCTCTGAATTAAGGTCTCTTCCCACCCTTTGGCGGCAAAACCTGGAGACCAAATACAGGATGATCCTCCTCCCTGCCTCTTGCCCAAGACAGCTCATCCCTGAGGCCTCAGTGCAAATGCCCCTGACCATCCTTCCCAGCCCTGAATTTATTTGTGTTTCTGCATTTGCGTTTCACTTTCTCCTTTAGAGTCTAAGTGCCAAGAAGACAGGAAACTTGGTTTCCCAAGAACCTAGAAAAGTAGTTGGCACGAAGTCACTACCTGGTGTGCCTTTGCTAACTGGAAATCCCTTCCAAGAGAGTTGGTCGGTCAACCCAGCCAGTGTTTCTCAGGTCATATCCTTCAAGTGGGCTGTGACACCAGTTTAGCGGTTCATAGCTAGCAGTTTAAAAAATGAAATAGGAAAGGATAAAAAATACTAGAGTACATTACACATGGTATGGGTATTATTTTAAGAAATATATATATATATGAAATAATATATTTTATTTCCTGCTGTGGAGTAAAAATATTTGAGACTCAGCAGCGAATTCTGAGTTTTCTCAGTCTAGATCTTCAAAAGGAACATTCTTCCCATGGAGACTATAAACCCGGTCTCATAAAGTTTACATTCTGGGGCCCCAAAGCAGAACTCTAAGAAAAGATTCCTTTGTTTTCTATTAGCTGAGAAAAATGAATAGCTTTCCAGTGTAGAGGCCATCCAGTCTCGTAGGTCTCCGCTGACATGGTGGGATTATTTACATACTCATACACAAATACACACACACAGAGATACACGCAGATAGACTCCTACACCCACTGACACAGGCACGTGTAGACACGTACTCACACATGCAGGCAGATAGATCCACACCCATACACACAGACACAAAGCAACACACTCATACGTATGTACCTTTACATATAAACACACATGTACACATAGAGACACACGTGTACACAGACACATAAACAATACAGATACCGTTCCGCACACGTGTACACACATATGCACATCACAAGAATGCCCTCATTCCACGTCACACTGTCGCCTCCCCTTCCCTGGGAGACACCCGGGCCATGTTCAGATCTGTGCTTTGTCCCAGGGCCTCAGAGCACAGCCTGTGCTAAGCACGGTCAGCTGTGGTCAGGGGTGGGATCGTCCACAGGATTTGCAGGCAGCTGACTTGGGTTGGAACTTCCACGGACTGATCTAAAGACCTGGGTTAGTTACTTTGCCTCACAGAGCCTGATTCCTCTCCTGAGAGGTAAGGCTGGCGACAGGCATGCCTCCTTCCCAGGGGCTGGGCTGTGGTGGGGCTTACCGAGAGCAGGGTTGTTGAAGGCACCAGCTGTCCCACAGGTGTGTCCGGACATACCTGCCCATCCATACCTGTGTGGCATTGGACCAGTCCCCCAGCTCCAGATTCTTCTTTTGTAAAACCGGGATCCCTTCCTGTCCCCAGTGGGCCCTGGGGAGGGAGCCAGGCTCTGTGTGAAGAGCCCAGGCACAGCGGCTGGTGGAGCTGCCAGTGGCCCCTCTCACTCAGTCCCAAGGATGGCTCCGCCTTAACAAGGCTTCATTCCAGCTTATGGCTCCCACCTCATTTCTTGGCCCCTCTGGGCCTGAGGACCTTCCCATACCCCTCCAGGTGGCCCCTCTCACTCAGTCCCAAGGATGGCTCTCGCTCGCACCAGGCCCCGTCCAGTTCACAGGAAGCCACGTCCGTCACTCTTCTTCCCAGGGTCTGAGCGGGCAGGCTGCACTCCAGGCTGCGGTGGCCTTTCCTTGGTGATCAGAGTTGCTAAGAGTAAGACACAGATTTGATCCCCCCACCCTGATAGTAGAAAAACATGGTCCCTCAAACTATAGTTACACATACATTCAATTCTTCAGTGATTTAAAAATCCCCTGTCTGCCTTGATCTAAGTGGAAAGGACTCTCCAGCCTCCTTCTTTGGGTATATGGTCCAGTGGAACTTCTGGGTCTTCAGCAGCTCTCTCCAGCAAATGTTTCTAAACTCTTTCCCCATTTCCTAAAACCCAACCATTTTGTGCTTGATGTGGGCACAGCTGAGTGGGCTGATGGGAACAGGCCACTGTTGGAGCCTATTTTGTTAAGCCTGTGCGTGGTCCAGCACCACTGCCTTTGGATTGCACCATCAGTGCAGCTTGACGCTTCCACAGAAACTTGCATTTTAACATCCTGTTGCAATTATCAAATATTTAAACCAGGAGGAGGGGGTGCCTAGTCTTGCTTCTTCCTTGGAGCGGCCGTGTGGTGTCATGTTCAGTAAAACCGTATTTGTGCCAAGATGGGCTTGTCCACATTTCCTGAGATGCCCTGTGAAAGCTCTTTGAGATGTGCCATTTAAACAATGCCTGAGGTTCTCAGATGGATTTGATTTTCCCACTAGCTTCCCTTCATATGTAGGAGGTTCCGGCACTTTCTTACCCCAGCAAGACACCTTTTGAATGAATAGGCGACATATCCAAATAAATAACAAATGCTTATAAAAAACAGAAAGAAAGAAAATTGACATTGTGGAGTTTTGGTCTGTTCTCTGGCACATTTATCCTGAAGCATCTGGTGAGGGTGTCACATGGAGTTGGAAGGAAATAGAATTAGAAATGACCCTCCTGGCCAGGGATGGTGGCTCACACCTATAGGCTTAGCACTCTGGGAGGCCAAGGTGGGGTAATTGCTTGAGCTCAGGAGTTCAAGACCAGCCTAAGCAAGAGTGAGAACCCATCTCTACTAAAATAGAAAAATTAGGCATATGCTGTGGTGGACACCTATAGTCCCAGCTACGTGGGAGGCTGAGGCAGGAGGATCACTGGAGCCCAGGAGTTTGAAGTTGTTCTGAGCTATGATGCCATGCCACTCTACCCAGGGCCACAGAGTGAGACTCTGTCTCAAGGGGGAAAAAAAAGAAAGAAAGAAATGACCCTCCTGGGTGTGAATAAACAGCCAGGCTCATTTTTTAAAAAATACTGTCCTTAATGTTGACTTCCCAATTAATCTTGGGATGGCCCCAAGGACAATGTCTGCCAATTTATAATTGAGTCCAAATTAGTGGGGGGAGAGGGACGGAGTGGGAAGCGAGAGGTTCGTTCTCTTCTCAGCCACGTGTGATGACATTTTTTAAATTTACAAGAGTGAATTAAAAAGGACCTGAGAGGGTGAAATAGAGGTGACAGCCAGTCTCTTTGAAGATGAGGGATGGTTTAGAAACTCTAAGAAGAAAAAAACTTTGAAAGAAAATAACTCACGGGACCTGCAGGAGCCTGGTGTCACGTGGTCCTACAGCCACCCTGGGCTCAATGTTTTACAAGCTCGTGCCGTCCTGTTCCAGCAAGGAAAAACGGGGGGGCCACCAAGACAGGAAGAGCTTTCTGGACGCTTCAGCCTGGTCCACCTGGTGCCCTCTCTGACCAGAGAGAATTAGCTTCACAGGAGTGACAGGGCAAGAGGCACCAGACACAGAAAGAAAGGAGTGTTCTCAGGAAAAGCTGGGTCTCCCTGGAAATGTGTTGAGTGCGAGGAATTTAAGTTGGGCTTGGGTGGGGGCAGGAATGAGTCGTTAGGACGGAAAAGTGGTGTGGGGAGCTTGCATGCATCCGCTATGTATAAGACCCAGAGTCAAGAGTTTACACAACTATGTCATTTTTTTAGTCACTGCGCAGTGGGTACTGTTACTGTTATTCCCATTTGACACCTGAGGAGACCAAGGCACAGAGACATTTGATGATGCAGCATCTTCCCCAGGGCACACTGACAGGTGGAACTAGACCTCAGAGTCTGCCTTCAGAGACCTGCCTCTACCCCTCATCTGCTGTGGACGGGGGGAGGCGGGAGGAGCAGAGGGCTAACTGTGACCCTGCTTTCCTGTGCCCTGACGGAAAGCTCCTCACTGCAGCTTCACCTCTTGGCACTATGCCCTCCTTATTGATGAAGAAATTAGGATGCAGAGAGGCTAAGGAACATGTCCAAGGTCACACAGCTAGAAGGTATGGAGCAACCAAGGTCAAAATCCAGGTCTGTCTGGTTGCAAAGCCCAAGCAGCCATCTTCTCCAACCCACTGAACCCTGTGGAAAGTGTTTGGTGTGAAGAAGCTGGCCCCATCTACACTGATCAGCTGTTAACCCTCAGAACTGCCAGCCAAGAGGAGCTCTGGGCAGACAGAGCCCCATTCCCCCCAGTCCTACTGACGTGGCGTGTAAATTCTTAAAGCGGACGTCGTCGTCTGCGAAGCCTCCCTCCCTCCTCAGCAGCATAAATGCCCTTTTCTTCTGGGCCGAATGAATGGAAGCTATTTCTCCCAATTTATGGGGTGATGCCAGTTTGGCTGGGTGGTTCTCATCAGCCTTGGCCCTGGCAACTTAAAGTCTTCCCTTATTTGCCTGAGGGAAGGGGGATTGTTATTTTAGGGGATAATCTTCTACTGTTCTGGGCAAGCAAACCTCACCCCCTTCTTCCCTTTCCCCCAGGACCGCTGAGATAAATAAGAAAATGCACTCATAAAACTCCAGCCCCTAATTTGAGTGGCTCTCTGTGAGGACACAGGGAGAATGGGTCGTACCTACCCCCAAGGTTGGTTCTTGAGGACCTACCTACAGGTGATAATGAGCACCCTGTAAGCCAGCCTGGCCGCTCCGCGCTGGAAACTCAGCCTCATCAGACCTGGGCCAGGCTGCCGCTCCTCCAGCCCAGGCCCTCCCCGGAGCTCCAGCAAGCATTCAAGGATGTGGCTGGGCTGCTTTTCTTCTGCTTGGGATGCTTGACTTGGCATGACTTTGTCACGCTCATTAGCCAAGATGAGACAGTGTGTATATTTGTAGGATGGAACCCTCCTGGGTAGAAATCAGCCACCTTAAGACAATATCCTGGGAATGTGACTATTTACCTGGCTGTGCCTCTCTGAAAATTATGGGCATACCTACAAAACCCAGGGAGGAGTTTCAGGTGCACATGGCCAAATGTAAAGGAATTTTAAACTCCGTTTGTATGAAGAGTTCTGAAGTCACGCTCTGTATGGCCTACTCTACGTGGGTCTCCAAGGGCAGATAAGGGGTAGGTGACCGGTGCTAACACCTGGCTCTGGACCTCCTCCCTAAGAAGCCCTGGCGGTGAAGAAGGCCATGTTGGACCACTTTTCTGTGGGTCTCATGTAGCTGATTCTTGAGGCCTGGCCCATACCAGGTCATTTGTTTCCTGATTTGAGGCCCTCACCCTGGGATGCTTCAGTTTGGGCTCTATCATTACAGGGATCGCTAGGAGTGTCCTCTCCCACACCAGCTCCGTGGATGAGCAAAGGCTGCCTGGAGAACCCAGATGGGGCATCAGGCCACCCTGGAGAGTGGAGATGTGTCAGTCGCATTCTTGCCAACCCACCCATACCCGGTCTTTGTGTTCCTTCTGGCAGGCAGTTCTCTTTAGGGTCAGGACACCATGCTTTCCCAGAAGTGGGCAGAAAGAGCTACTTCCAACTTGGAACAGCTTGAGCAGACTTCCTCTACCTGTCTTGTGCTGTAAAGGTGCTTCATAGGTAGCACAATTACCACCTGTCTCCCAGCCAAGCGGAGCTTGGAGCATTGCAGTGTTATCACTTCATGTCCAATATTGTGGGTTTAACATGCAATGTGAGTGTTTATGTATATAGCAAAGGTTAAAATACATAAAGAAGAGGCACAGGAAGAGACCCACAAATGAGACCCCGTCCCTGTAAACATTCATCCAAGTCCCCATCACATGAGCCACCTGCATCCTTTTTTGGTGAGTGGAGGGGGGAGTTCCTGCTTCCTCTCTCACAAAAGCCAAAGGATGCAGCAGACTGAGACACAGGGAAGACAGTTCCCAGCCTGGAGGTGGAGAGGCCGGGTGCAAAGCCTCCCCTGCTACTGGGGGACGGTGGAGCATTGGACGGTTTCACTGTCTGCAGACTGGACTTGTTTTCCCTGCCAAGTCACTATTAGGGCTGGGGCAGAGGTGAAAGGCCTGTTAGATGGGAATGGTCTTTATAACATAAAAGGTGCCTGATAAATATGAGGGGTCAGGAATGGTGTGGATGGTGATGGTGATGATGGTGACAACGGTGTAACGAGCTCAGCCACATGTGGTGCTGCCTGGCATTGACCCTGACACAGCATGCAAGCTCCTCTTCTGAGTGAGGTCTGTGGTGAGGAGGGCTACGCAGCAAACAGTCCAGGGCAGAGGAGCTTAGGAAGCAGGTGGTTTGGGGTTGAGGACTTGGGTGAGTGTGTTTGCAGGGATGGGGTCCCCTGAGTGGGTCTCCCCATGTCTCTTCTTCCTGTCCTTTGACCTATGAAATAGACGTGTATTAGATGCAGCACAGCATAGGGTTTAAAAGACTACTGGGTTCTAAGTCCTGGTCCACCACCCAGCTCTGTGGCCCCAGCAGGTCACTTATCTGTATAGTGGACATGATAACCCTCTCTCTCTCCCAGAGGACCTAGTTTCAAAGACCAGGGGCTGGAACCTAGTGCTCAACCCAGGCCTGGAGCAAGCTCGGGATATCAGACCTCAAGGCAGAGCTGTGGGAAGAGCCCACTCTTGACCTGGGTGCAAACCTTGACTTGCCAGAAGTCCATGGGCAGTTTGCAGCCCCTCTGGGAGCCACAGATTCCTCCTCTGTAAAATGGAGACAGGAGCAGTCACTTCTGTCAGAGACACTGCGAGGGATTAAATAAGACTCTATGACGTAATCGTGTGATTATTAGCACCAGCCGCCAAGCGAAACACTTTATATTGCTTCACTTAATGCTCCCTGCCATGGGGCAGGCACTATTATTATTTGCTGCTTTATAGATGTGGAAACTCAGACACAGAGAGGTTAAGGAGCATGTTGAAGGTCACCCAGCTGGGAGAACTGCAGACGGGAGGAATGAATCCAGGCCTTCCCGTCTCCCGTGATGCCTGCGGTGCACCTGCCCCTTCCTGTCCCCCTCCCCTTGCCATCTTGCTGCCCCTGCCCCTGGGGAACAACGCTCAGAGTGAATGGGTTCTGGGACTGCAGGCTGTGGCTGGAATAAGGAGCCCGTGTGTCATGCCTGTCCCTTCTTGAATGGGCACCACCCTGTGACTTCTTAAAGAGCTTACCCAACGTGCAGAAATGTCGGGGCAGCATCCAAACAGACAGCCTGATGTCCACCGAGAATGAGCAGTCAGAATGGCCTGCTGACCGTCGGCAGGCGTGGCTTGGCTCAGCTCTGGCTCAGGCCTGGGGTTGATACCAAGCCTGGAAAAAGGTACAGCCCGGGCCCCAGGCTTGGATGGTGGAGCTACTTTTGTATAGGAGGCCCCAGGGGCTCAGCGGTCATGGGGAGCATTCATGTTCACACACACCCTCTCACAGTCAGCCCCCAGAGCCAGCATTACAGACCCCTGCTTTAAACTCGGACTTGCCTTTCTCTGGGCTACAGAGAGACACCGTGGAGGACAAAGTCACACTTTCCAGCTTCTGTGGGACTGTCGCTTCCTTTGTAATTTCAGAGGCAGCATGGCACAGTGACAAAAACTGCCTGGGTTCCAAATCTGGGTCCACGGCCACCCAGCTGTGTCGACACAGCGTTCAAACACTCTGTGCCTCGGTTTCCCCCTTTGTAAAATGGGGTTGGTAACTGTACTTCCCTCGAGGAGAGTAAACAAGTTATTATGCATAAGGGGCTGGTGCTTTGCTGTGCACACAGTAAGCGCTGTAGCAGTGCTCCGTCGTCCCCCTTCACAAACAACTGCCCTACTCATAGGTCAGCGTCCACTCTTGGCCATGAGCACCATGAGGGCAGGGGCTGATCTCTCCTCTTACCACTGAGTCCTAGTACCTAGGTAGTCATAGTACCTAGTGCTACGACTGACACAAGGAAAGTTCTCAGAAAGAATCTGCTGCCTGTGTGAAGGGTGTGTGAGTAAATGCTCACCACTGCTCCAGCGGTGACTGGGGGCAGGGGATGTGGTCTGTGGATGCTGCTGAGCCATTTAGGGGTTCACAGGCGCAAAAGTTACCTTGGAAGATGGAGGAAACACCTGGCACTATTTAAGTTTCCTATCATTATTGTAACAAGTGACTTCAAACTTAGTGGGTTGAAACAATACATATTTACATCTGGAGGCCAGATATCTGACATGGATCTTACTTGGCTAACCTCAAAGGGATGTTTGCTTCTGGGGGCACCTGCATTCCTAGGTTAAGGGCTCCCTTCTGTCCTAAGAGCCAAAAATAGCTCGTTGAGTCCTTCTCACATCTCATCACTGAGTTCTCTACCTCCCGCTTCTGCATTTAAAGAACTCTGGGGGTTCCACTGGGCGGGAAGTGAGCTTCTGTCAGGGAAGGTTCTCTGACATCCTAGGGTGCCTGGAACCTCCAATGCATTTTTCCATTGGAGGATCAATCTTCATCAAGGTCAAGGGGCACAGCTGTAAACCCAGCCTCCTCTTCCTGCCCTCTCTTGCTTGGTGAGGGCTGGGCTGCACGCAGGCCTGGACCTGGGACGCTACCTTGGCTGCAGCGGTTCTGGAATGGGGAAGCCCGGGGCCAGGTAGTTGTAGAGCTGTCTTCCAGCCCTGTAGGCTCTTGCATACCCAGCTGGAATGCAGTTAGTAGACCAGGGTTGAGATCTGGGGTCCCTACGTCCCTGTGTAGGGACATGCAGCATCGCTTCCCAGATGAGAGGTTTAGTGAAGAAATGCCACCTTGGCTTAGAGTCAAATCCTGTACCTGCCGTCAGCTGGATCTCTGGGTGATGACCTGAGAGCCAAAGTTCTGGAAGTCAGCTCACCATCCTCACTCTGTTGGTCCTGGACCCAACAAGGAACGCGCGCGCACGCGCACACACACGCACACGGCGCTGGCTGCAGTCCGGCAGGAACACAGCCTTCCTGCTATTAATTGGAGGACCCTGCCTGCAGACACAGCATAACCGTCTATTCATAGTCCTTTTTTTAATTCTAGGAAATGCTGCTCTAGCTAATACCGACTTCAGGGCAAATGACTGGCTGGCATATCAGCACTTTTTAGTTATGAACAACTGCTTTGAGCTGGGACATCTCGTTTAGCTTAAGAAGGAAGAGTTAAGCAGGTCCAGGGTGTGGTACAGAGGATGGTCCTGGCCCGGGGGTGCTCAGGGAGTGGCATTGGTCTCTGTTGCATAGCTTCTGAGAATAAATCCCTCTCTCCAGACATCTGCTGCTTTCAGGCACATCTCCACCATCAGGTCCAAGGCCGTGGTGTGTGGTGGTCTTGTAAGCATATTGCCTTTTATAAATTGAGCAAGTGGACTTTTCTGCTTCCATAGAGGGCGTGTGGGACCCCAGGAAGCGTGCTGCCTCCTGAAACCTGCATCGGGTAGGCAGGACAGCACCCAGCTATGGTGTGTGATTCCATATCTTGAGTGCTTACTGCGTGCCAGGCATTCCACCTGCAGGATCTGATTTTACCCAATAGCCTTGTACAGTGAGTACTAGGATTTCCCCCATTTTACAGATGGAGCAAACAGAACCAGGAAGGTTAAGTAGCTTGTCCACAGCCTCACAATAGTGCGGGGCTGGGCCAGGACCCATGACGTCCAAGGCTGGGACGTGCATGCCAAGTTTAGGAGGAACTTGGGCCAACCCTGCTGCTCTGTTTCTGGGGAGTAGTTTTCCTTCCTGTGCTGTGCTGTGTCCCCTGTGTCCCCTTTGTCCCCCCTGTGAGGGCTGTGATGCAGCCTCCACTTTCCAGCAGGTCTCTCCAGGGTCCTCCAAGGCCCCTTCCAACCCGTTTAACACCCATTTCCCCTGAAGATAAGGGTCACAGATCCTAATCTTGCACAGTGTGAATGCAGCAGTGGGCTGCCAAGACTTAACACCATCAGCAGACACTTGGCCTTTGAGGGATAAAAACACCATGAGCCTCCCTTTGCTTTTGATTTGCTATTCAATTCAAAGAAAGAAAAAAATGGAGAGGATCAGTGAGTAGAAATCTAATTTGAAAAACACAAAGCAAGCTCACACAAACAGGAAGTGTGGTGCACTGTTCACCAGTCTGTGCTGCTTTGGGACTTTTTAAAATGACAGCACTTGTCATAGGCTCCTCCGGCCTCTCTTGATGAGCTGGGAGTCCTTAGGCTTGGAATTCGGGGATCATAGGAGCCAAGCTGAGAAGCTGTGGGTAAAAGTGGGCAGAAGAGACCATCTTGTGTGCCTCACCTTTGCACAAGGCAAGGGCTGGTCCTCAGCCACTCTTGGTTTCTTGGTGTTACCATCCATCTATTCATGGAGAGGACAGAAGCCCACCCAGTCCTGCTAAAACAATAGGGCAATTTAGTGGCAGGGCAAATCCTACATAGAAAGGGTTTGCTTTGGGCCTGGCCTCTGCTATCCTGTTGGGCTGTGACTCCCTGGCACTCTCTAAACTCCCTGGCCATTAAGTTTCTGCTGCTGCTCCTCTTTGTCTGTCTGTCTGTCTCTCACCCACACACATGCACACACAGGCCACATAGCTACCTGAGAATGGTGCCTTCAGCCTACAGACTTCAGTTCTGCATGGGGACAGTGCCCCTCTGGCTCACCCTGTCTCAGCACCACCTTCATGGAAAAGAGAATCTGACTGGTGCTTGTCTCTCTGGGCCTCAGTTTCCTCTTCCGCAAAATAGGGATGCCAAGACTACTTAGAATTACTGTGAAGGTAAAGTGGGTTAGACGGTGTCACTCAACTCATTTCAGCTTCAGCGAGTGTAACTCTGTGCCTAACAGATAATTTGTGCTCAAAACAGGGGTTGTTCCCACTGGCCTGGTTATTCAGTATCCCTGGCATAAGGAGTCATGAGATAAAACGTTTTCAGAACTATCTCAAAGAGAAGACTACAAGTATGGGGGAAAAGTTCATTTCACTTGAACAACTGCTGTAAATTCTTCATGATACGTTAAGATTTGTGTGAGATACTTTATAACTTCCAAAGCACTGCTACGCACACGTGTTGTGCTAGGTGCCTGCCAATATTCTGAGATATTAAGACCGTTTACTAGACAAGGAAACAAGAGGTCACGTGGTCCGCAAGTGACAGAGTCTAAACTCACACCCAGGTCTCAGCTCTAAATTCTGTTTTCCACTCCCTCAGAGGTAGAAGGCTTTGTATGCATCGTATTTCTCATACGGCAAGGCAGCAGCTTGCCTGGCCTCTGGGGTCCGTGCCTCCCACCTTCCTGCCCCCCTTTTTTTCTTTTGAGACAGAGTCTCACTATGTCGCCTTAGTAGAGTGCTGTGGCGTCACAGCTCACAGCAACCTCAAACTCTTGGGCTTAAGAGATTCTCTTGTCTCAGCCTCCCAAGTAGCTGGGACTACAGGCACCCACCACAACGCCCGGCTATTTTTTGGTTGGAGTTTTCATTGTTGTTTAGTTCACCCTGGCCCGGCTCAAACCTGCCTGCCTCCGTGTATGTAGCTGGCACCCTACTGACTGAGCTACAAGTGCCGAGCCACTTTTTTTCCTTCTTTAAAAGCCCAGACGTTTGAGTCACAGCCTGGGTCTGTGTGAGGGACTGGTGTCAAAGGCCAGTGGCGAGCTGGTCATCCATCTCTGCTGTATCCTAGGGCTGTGCCTTGTGAGGGAGCCTGTGCATAGTTGTGTTAAACACAAACGCTTTGCTTTAAAAATCCAAAGTCTTCAGCACATTCAATGCTCATCTCCAGCTAAATGCTCATGTGGGATCTGGTCTCCTAGAAGCTGGAGGCTTAGGAGGTGGGTACCTGCCTACTGTAGGATCCCAGCACCCTCCTGGGGGGACTCAGCGGTCAGCTTTCCCAGAGAAAGCCACCTGCAGGCAAGAGGCTTGCCTAACTCTCCCTCTTTATTATTTTTCTTTTTGCCAAATCAATTGCTTAAATCTCCATGAAGTCTAATCTCCCAAATCCCACTAACAAAGGTTCTCAAGTTGTCAAATTCAGAGAAATGGAAAGTAGACTGATGGTTACCAGGGCCTGGGGGCGGGCGAAAGTGGGTGTTCGTCTTCAGCGGGTGCGAAGTCCTGGTAAGGGACGATTGGTAATGATGGCACAACAATGTGAACGTGCTGAACGCCACTGAACTGGACACTTGAAAAATGGTAAATGGCCTCAGTGTCGGTTTTCGGGGCTGCTCTTTGCTCAGAACGGTCACTGGAGACCTTGCTCAGTCCTTCCCTCCTCGGTGCGGTTACAGTTGCGTTTCAAAGCCTTTGAGGTCAACTGTGGACAGTCTCTAGTGTTCCTTTACACAGCGTGTTAGAATAGGGTTGACAGGTTGAACCCTTTCATAGGGTGCAACCCCATGAAAGTTGAACTTCGCATAGACAATGAATAATATTTTGGTGTAAGTAAAATACTTGGGATATACTCATACTAAAATTACCTAGAATTCCAATTTAACTCCTGTTCTGTATTTTCTTTGCTAAATCTGGCAAGCCTACATGAGACGCAGCCCAGGATCAAATTCTTCCCAGTATCCTAATGCTTTGGGGCTGGGGATTGGTGGTGAGGTATTGGCACTAGGAGCCCAGATAGGTAGAGGTTCGTCCGAATCCAGCTCCCCACTTTGTAGCCGTGTGACCTTGGGCGAGTTCTTTGGCTCTCTGAGCCTCCTGTTTCCTTATCTTAAAATATGGATGTTAATAGTACCTTCCTCATGAAATAGGGAAGGATTAAGTGATGGTACTGGTAGTTCTGTTACATCAGCTCTTTGGATCAGTCTTGTTATTCTCCCCCCTTTATGAATTAAAGACAACCATTTGCTTTATGAGCATTAGGCTACGATGCCAAACGGGAACACAACAGTGTGAAAACCTGGTTCTTGGTTCCAGTTTTGCTGAATGGGCTGTGTGACCTGAAGTGAACCAGTTTACCTCTCTGAGTCTCCAGTTCCCCAAGTTGAATTAAGCGATAGTGAGTTTCCTTCCAAATTCAAAAGTGCAAATGATCCCTTAATAAAGCTGTCAATAATTTTTTTAAATTCCAAACATGCCTCCTCTGTGCCTCCCAGCACTGTCAGGACATTCATGTGTGTTCTCACCTGATGCTTCCCACCATGAACAGGTGTTGTGTCCCCACAAAGGAGTCTCGGGACTCAGGAAAGTGAAGATGTTTGCGCAGGGTGACAGCCTGAGCTTCCCTGGTCTTCCTATAACTCAAATTCTTCTCATCCTCTGCAGACCAGGGATTGATTTCTTTGGAGGTGGTAGAGAGTGGGCTCGATTGGGTCTCACAGGCCTCCCTCAGGTCTCCGTGGATGGACGATTCTTGAGCAGGTGGCAGGTGGGGCAGTCTGTGTGGCTTCCAGAGGCAGTGGGAACAGGGTGTGGATCATCTCCCAGCAGCTTCTCCTCTGCCATCTTGAATAATGGAGCTGAAGCTGGACAACAGGAGCTCTTCAATCTGTCCATCATCCATCCCTTTTTGTCCATCCCTTGAGCTACTGGAGTAGGATCAGCAAGAACAGTGGCTGTGGTAAAGCCATCCTCAGCCAGGCCTCTGTTGAGAAAAGGCAGGGGAGACTAAGGAATATGCCTCCTCCCGGACAGCAGAGAGAAATATTTCCTATTTCATAAGGGGATCTGAGTGTCTGCTCTAGCTTCAGCAAAATATGTAACCAGAGACTCCTTAATGCTTTGCTTTAGGTCCAGCTTCAAAGTTCAAGGATAATTTTTGTACTTTCCATCTTCTGACAGACCACATAAGATTGGATTGGGGGTGGTCTCTGCTGACCAGTGAAGACCATATTGGTAGGTTTCCTGGTACAGGGCCCAAGCTTGAAGTAGACCCTGGAACAACCATTGAGCACATTCAAAGAGAAAAACCAGTCAGCTGATTAAAATGGAGAACTGAGGGGCTTGTCATTAAAAGGGTGTGGTATAAACCAGAGGCCTGTCATTGGTACCTGGTACTGGAAACTAAAAATAGACCCTTTCCACAAAACAAGCAGGACTGTCCCATTGGTGGTGGGCCGTGGGGAAATAAACAAAAGAGATGGCTTGCATCTGCCTACCCTTTTCTCCCTACAGACAGAGGAGCTCAGCAACCCTCCCTCCAGAATGTGGTTTTCTGGAAAGGGCCAGCCTGGTCTGTTGGTGGAATAGGCTGGGATGGAGTGTGCTAGCATTGGAGGGGCATTAAAGTCGCTATAAACCTGCAGTTGGGCTGAGACATTAGGGTGTACTTCCTCAGCAATCTCTTAGACATACATTTTAACTGGGCTGAGATGTGCTAGCATTTTTTATTAGAATACACTGCCTAATGAGCCCACTGGCAAGGTCTGATAGATCAGAACAGGCTCATCTGTCTAGCAGAATTCAAGGTTCTGAAAAAGTAGGATGTAAGGCAGATAAATTTTGGTGCACAGAATAGGGAACACATTAGGGACAAGTCTATGACATGTAAAATGGTTGCTATCATTATAAAGGATGATTTTTGCCCACGTGGCAGTTTTGTGTGGCCTACCACACTGCCTTAGGTCACCAATGTAATTGTGAACAGGTGAGTCTCTAAGGATTGAAGGAAACGGGAATTTATTTGGCCACCTCTGCTCCAGTGATGGTGCAGTCATAACAATTGCAAATTCCTTTCTTTTTTTTTGAGATACGGTCTCACTCTATAGCCCTGAATAGAGTGCCACAGCATCATACACAGCTCACAGCAATCTCAAACTTTTGGGTTTAAGCAATCCCCTTGCCTCAGCCTCCTAAGTAGCTAGGATTATAGGTGCCAACCACAGTGCCTGGCTAGTTTTTTTATTTTTAATTGAGATGGAGTCTCTCTCTTGCTCAGACTGGGAAAATTACATTTTTTAAACTTTCTAGAAGAGTGACAATGTGGCTGAGCTGTTAAGGTGAGGGAACACTGAAACCTTCTAGAAGGAATGGTGCCTACCCTTTGCCAATCCCTGGGGGTTCCTGAGGCCTTGATTCATCAAACTTTGTATAATACCCCTCAGGATCCTACGTTCAACACCCCTGAAGGCCAGACCTTGCTCCAAGTCGTCCCATTCAGACCTTGGAGGAGGAATGAATGTGCTGACCTAGCCAAGAGCAGGCAGCAAGGCCAAGGAGGTTGTCCATCTGCTCAGGTGCCTAAAGTTATACGAATACAAAAAATAGTTTATCCTTCAAAGCCCATCTCCGTGAGCTATGGCGCCAGAGAGAGGGATGGTGGGAATGGACATGCCCCAGGTGAGCTGGGCTCTGGGGAGGCACATCCACCACACCTGGGCAGGAAGAGTCTTGAGCAGTGATGGAGTGGAAGGGATGAGACTGAACCAACCAGTTACCCAACCAACACACACACATGTTCCTAAGTGTTTATCAAATGAATGGGTTGATCCAGTGCTTTCAAGTTTGGACCAGAATATACACTCAGAACCCAAGGGAGAAATACTTCATTCTTCAGCAGTGTCCCCTTTGGTCAGTCAACAGGTATTTATTGAGCATCTACTGTGTCCCCAGCAGTATTTTAGATGCTGGGGACACCACAGTGACAATGGCAAATGAGCTCCTTGACCACAGGGAGTTTATGGGCTGGTGGGAGCACCCAGCAGGTGGTCACAGAACACGCTGCAGAGGAGAACAGGGTCCCTAACCTGCTCATAAGGTCCCCCAGGACCTGGGGTCTGGCAAGCAAGTTAGACCCAACCAGGAACAGGGGAGAGAGAAGCAGATCCAGACAGACAGCTGTGCCTCCCAGGATGTCTGGGGGTAAAATCCAGTATTGAAAGAGGTGATGGCCTCTAGCCATAGCATGATGTTAACAAACAGTAACAATAAAAATAAGAAGACAGCTGCTATTTCTCCTGTCTCTCCATCAAGAGAATCTTCACTTCCCTGTCATGGGCTGTGGCTTTAATTAGGTACATGGTTCCTTTAGAAATAATTAGAGATGTGTACAGTTATGATTTAATAAAAATTAACTAAAAAAAGTTTAAAACTTTTTTTAAAAAGTAATACTTAGAGACCATAATCAGTTACTATTCAGAAGTCTTCTTCAAAAACTAGTTGGCAGATGCCTTCAGACTTGACCTTAAAACTTCCCCAACACTCTGACTACTTGAAGGCCAAGTCCTGAGACATTATAGTGGATTTCAGTCAAAAAGAAAAGAGGAAGAAGCCAAGCCAGCCCACAGTCAGCTTGCACACTTGGGCGTGCAGTTTTTTGTTCAGAAGCATCTGGAATAATGAGACTCTGTTTTCAATTCCAGAATCCTCTATTAAAAAAAAAAAAAGTTGCTGGCATCAATTTGCATCACCTGTGGGCTCTCTTTTGGCAGCAAGGAGTTGGAGGGGGAATCTCAGACAGGACTCAGCCATCCTTCCGAGGTTGTGACAGGTTTCCCAGCTCCCGCCGTGTATTATGGCTCATTGCTCGGACTGCCCCTGTGGGAAGTGCTGGCATCTCATCTTGGGGGCTGCACTGTGCTCTTGTGGCTCTTGTTCAACTGTGGGGCTCCCTGAAATCCTGAACTCAGGGCCTTGATCGTTGTCCTGAGGCCCCACCTGCCCTCCTGGGCCCCACAGCTCTTAGAATCTCTGGAGAACACAGATAGGAAATGAGGACGGCAGTGGGTGTGCACGTCAGCAGAAAGGAGACAGTCCAAGGTCAGCAGCCTCCAGGGCTGGGCTATCTTTCTCCTCAAGGGCCAGTTACAGCAATGCCTCTTTGTTCCCAGAGAATTGTTAGATGGGAAAATGTGAGTTACAAAACAGTATAATACCAATTAAAACATATGAAAAAAAGCTGGAAAACCATACCAAACCATGAATAAGAATTACCTCTGGTTAATGGGAGTTCGGGAGGATTTTTATTTTCCTTTTATTGTTTTCCTCTAATTATTACCATTAGTTTCTAGAATTATTTTAAGAATTATAGCAACCGAGAGAAAAAGAGGCAGAGAGACGAAGAGGCTGAGACGAGCTACAGAAACAGACCCAGGGCTGGAATGACTGACAGAGCAGAGACTGCGGAACTGGCCTTACATGCTTTGTCCCCTTGAGCAAAACCCTCTGTGGGAGGACGTTCCAGGTGGAGGGAGGAGCCTGTGAAAAGACCCAAGTCCAGCTGGGGAGGGGTGGCTCACAGGTCTGTAATCCTAGCACTTGGGAGGCAGAGACAGGCAGATTGTCTGAGCTTAGGGTTGGAGACCAGCCTGAGCCAGAGAGAGACTTCGTCTCTAAAAATAGCCGGATGTTGTGGTGGGCACCTGCAGTCCCAGCTACTCGGGAGGCTGAGGCAAGAGAATCGCTTAAGCCCAGGAGTTGGAGGTTGCTGTGAGCTGTGAATGCAATGGTGCTCTACAAAGTGAGACTCTGTCCTCCCTCCCCCCACAAAAAAAGAAAAGAAAGGAAAGTCCCAAGTCCAGAGGATAACATCGTCACTCATTGTGTCCTCTGCTTTAGAAAGAAACAGGTAGAGGAGTGGTTTCTGCTCCCTCATCCCTATGCATGGGTGACAGGTGAATCCAAGGTGCAGCCCTTCCCCAGAACAGCTCCCCTGGCTCCTGGCTTGCAGCTGCCAGAAAGTCTGATCCCTGCCACCCTGCAGCACCCTGGTCCCCACCACGGGGGAGTTAACCGCTCAGAAGCACTTCTGCAGCTGCCTGGCTGTCAAAGCCAGCCCACAGATGCCCATTTTATCTTCCGCACTGGACTGCAGCAGCTGCTGAGTGTCCTGAATGTGGCCGTCTGCATTTTGCTTACAAACTCTCTTCCTAAGGCCAGTTGTTCCTGTTTATATGAGTGCCTTGACATTGGCTATCTTCTCCCACACCAAAGAGCACAGGATGATTCTCTGGTTGCACAGGCGCAGGGGAGGGTATGGAGGGTGGATGTGTCTTTCACCCGGTGGCAGCTGCCTCTGCCCTGGAAAACAAGTGCAGCCCAAACAGGGACTTTCCCTCTGGCAAAGCAAATGGGAAATTCAGTTCATAAGCGAACCAAAGTGCAAAGGGGCACACCAAAGAGATCTTGTTATCCTGGAGCCTGTGTGGGCCGGTGGCTCCTCTGCAATGCCAAGACCTTAGAAAATAATGCCACTTGGGCTGGAAGGCTTCTCTGTTTGATTTTGGGGGGATCAGGAGAGAGGAGAACCTGGCATCCTCTGTCTCGTAAATGAGCTTAAGGGCTGAGCCTCTGAGGCCACATTCTATATTAGAAGAGCAAGCCAACTGGGTGTCAACCCCAGTGCCCTGTGGCCCCAAGACTCAGGACCAAGAACTCAACCTCTTTGGGCCTCGGTGTGCTCATCTGTGAATCAGAGCCGAGCACATCCCCCTCTCATGGTGGAAGGGACTCGGGATACGTTGTGTCAGGTTTCTGGCACCAAGAACAAGTTTCCTACTTGTTAGTTCCCTTCCCTTCCCCAGGTGATGTCCAACCATGAAAATGTGACTTCAAAGGAATGCACCTGTGGCCTTCATCAGAGACTAAATAGTCTTGAAGTGCCTGGCCCTGTGCTGGACGTTGGAGACACCTCTATGATTGAGACAGATGTGGAGCCTGCCGCCAGGGTCGCCAGCCAGGCAGATTGGCCTTTGCTGGAGTGTTTGGGTAGTCAGCGGTGACGGCACACTATATTTTATTGTTCTCCCATCTGGTCAGGGGCAAGGGAATGGGGACCAGCTACTTGGCTCCCCCAAGGACTGGACTGCTGCGGGTGGCTGAAAGTTTTATTCTGGTGCACCTCATGGGTGCATCGGGGTTCAGGAGCGGGGGTGGGGTGGGAGGGAGGACGGGTTTGTGCCCTGCTGTGACCAGGGCTGTGACAGTAGTTTGTTCCCTGTTGGGCCACATGCCATAGCCAGAACCCAGCAGGGCTCCTTGAGAGGACGTGGGCCCTGTAGGAAAATGGGAAGTAGTGATGCCCGTTGCCCTCAGGGTCTCCCTAGCCCTGGTGGGGTCCTGGCTGGAAAGCATGTTTTCACAAGTGTTGACTGCAAGGGCTGTATTTGTAGGTGACCTAAAAACCAAGTCATTGGATTTCACATACTTTTTAAAAATTCACTTTTCATTGCATTTGAACTAAACCTTGTTGCCCTTTCTCTGAGTCTCCCCCATCTCTTCCCCTCTCCCCAGACCATCCTCCAATGCCCTAGGGTGGGGAAGCAGGCAGGAGGGCCTGTCATACACAGTGCTAGATATTAAAATGCCTTTTGGGGACCAGCCACCTAAAAGCACTCCTATCAGAGTGGCCATATCAAAACCTGAGCTCAGTCGGGGGTGGGGGTGTCATTGTCACAGGTGTCTGCTGTCCCCAGGCCGCTGATGGGGCCTGTCAGTACCCTCCGTGTCCAGGTTCCATTTGACCCTCCGTGTCCAGGTTCAATTTGACCCTCTGTGTCCAGGTTCCATTTGACCCTCCGTGTCCAGGTTCCATTTGACTTCTTCCGCCCAGTGTCCCAACCACTTAGAGGTCCAATGACAAAACAAATGCAGATTTGTTTTGCAGTGACATAGGAACTGGAATCTTCCTTCCTTTCTGAAACTAAGTGTATTAAGTATCCTTACGCACGTACTTCCTGACACCTAGGCCTCACAGAGGGCGCCAGCCTGTGCTTTGTACCCAGAGTGTATCATCTCACTTAATCCTCACGTTGCACTCCCATGTAGAGAGTATCGCCAGCCCCATTAGAGACGGGGAAACTGAGGCCCAGACCAGCGAAGTGACGTGTCCGAGGTTACGTAACTCTCATCTCCAGAGTGTGTGCTCTTTACAGTGTTGTGCCTCCGCCATGCTCTTTAGGTAGAAGGTGACAGAGGTGGGAGTATCTTGCATGTGGCTGTCATGGGCCAGGCTTTGATCTTTGCCTGATGTAAGATCTGGGGTCCTGCTTTCCAGACCCTACAGGGAAAAGACCTCCCAGGTAGATCCAAGATGCCCCCATGGAATGGAAGGAAGAAGAAAGCAGATATTTGTAAGGCCTTTGTGGGAAGAAGTAACACGGTCACTGTGAGTGTCAAGAGAGGGCCTTGCCTGATTCTGGAGACACCTTCAATCCCAGCAAGTTCCCTGTGTCCATCCCTGGCCCCTACCCACATTCCATAGAGGACTGAACGCTGCACTGGGGTCACTCGATGAGAATAACACCCAACAACATCACACACACTGTGTTCCAGGCATTCAGAAGAAAGCTGTACATATTCTGTGAGGCCGGTACTACCACCACCCCCACCTCACAAATGAGGAAATTGAGGCACAGAGAGGTCAAGTGACTTGCCCAAGGTCATACAGTTAAGTGGCAGACCCAGAATTCCAACCGGAGAAATTGGTTGGCTCTACTGATCTTATCTGTACTGCCCAGGAGGAGGGGAGCTCTACATTTGAGGTCTAAAGGTAGGAAGAAGTGGATTTAGAGTTAGTTTCTTTTCAAAGCCAGCTGGGGGGAGCAGTATTGAGCCTCTGATGGTGCCTGGATGGCCGCCACACCCCCATAGCCCAGCCCTGGTGAAAGTGCCAATGGGGCACCAGCATCCCCAGGGGCTGCCTGGGAAGGTGAGCTCATGTTCCCTCCCTGCCACCACCAGCTCTCTCCATAGCCTGTAGCTGGGTTTCACTCTAAAGGATGCAGCAGGACCCTGAGTGTGCCAGCATCTCTGAGACAAGAGGCAGAGAAGGCCGTGAGGGCCACGCCTGCCAGAGGCACCTGGTGAGTGCTACTCGAGCAGGCCAGGAATGTCCATGCAGGGCCAGTAGACTTCATGCTTCTCTGCAAAAGTGGCATGCCTTTCTATTTATTTTATTATTTTAAAAAATGTATTTCAGGGTAACTGGAGCTATGGAGCTGCTTAAGGAAAATCCAGCTCCAAAATCCATAAGAAAGAAGATGATAGTTTCGGGTTTGGTCCTGCTCCAACTAGGAGCAAGACCTCTCCAGAAGGGTCAGCAATTCTAGGCCCTGTGTAGGCACTTGATGAATGGCATTCAGTTAAACCTCACCTTGGGCCCATTTTATAGAAGCAGAGACTAGGTTCAGAGAGGTAGACTTGTCCAAGATCATGCAGTGAACAAGGGCAGGATTTGACCTCAAGATTCTAACTCAAGCACCTGCCATTCCTCCCACCCTAAATGCAGTTACAGCTAGTAAATGGGGTAGGGTGCAGTGCTCCAGCCCCCATATTTCTTCCTTTGCTGGGGGAGAGACAAGGACCTTGGGTTCCTGTGTCTGGTTTATTCCATTCTCCATCCCATGGGATTCTCAATCAGCACCTGCCACCTTATCTGGAAGATGCTCAGTCACATGCCCCTGGTGTGAGGGGGTGGCACCCTACTTCCTGGGAGCAGGAAAATACAGACGAAAGGCAGTTGATGAGATCCAGAGGAGGAAAATTGGGGGCACGGTTGTGTGTTTGTCTGATAAATGCTGTAGTGATTCTGTGTCATAATCATTGTTGTTTACCTGGGCCCTGCTGGCACCACGTGGCCCAATCTGGACAAGCTACGAAACCTCCAGGTTTTCTTGTGCTCTTCAAACAGTTGTTGGGCCCCTGCTCAGGCAGGCCCAGTGCTCAGCCCAGGGAGTCAGTGTCAGGGGCTGCCAGGATGGGCAAGGCATAGTCCTGGTGCTTAAGGAGCCAAGATGGGGTCAGACAGGTAAACAGATGGTTACAGTCTGTTGTGAGGAGGGAGTAAGTTCCTGTGTCCAACTGCCCATGTTCAAATCCAGACTCCACCACTTGCTTGCTTTGTGACTTAAATTGGTGCCTCTCTGGGCCCGGTGCGTTGGCTCTTCCCTGATCCCAGCACTATGGGAGGCCAAGGTGGGAGGATCACTTGAGGCCAGGAGTTTAAGAGCAGCCTGGGCAACATAGCAAGACCCTGTCTCTACAAAAAATTTAAGAATTAGCCAAGAGTGGTGGTGCATGCCTGTAGTCCCAGCTACTCAGGAGGCTGAGGCAGGAGGATCACTGTAGCCTAGGAGTTAGAGGCTGCAGTGAACTATGATTGTGCTATTGCACTCCAGCCTGGGTGACAAAGCGAGACTCTGTCTCAAAAAAAAAATAATAATTAGTGCCTCTCTGGGCCTCAGCCAGCTCATGCATAAAATGAAGATAATAAGTCTCTACCTTGTAGGACTGATATAGGACTAAATGTGTTACTACACGGCAAACGCTTAGAACAATGCTTGGCACGTAGCACTCCAAATATATTAGTTCTGGTGGTGCCGGTAGCTGTGTTGTTAGTAATAACAGCAACAACAGTAACAAGAGTAATGATACCATGTGCTATAAGACAGGGAGGCCCGGGTCACTGGCAGAACATCAGTAAAGGTGCTGACCTGAGCCTGGGGATGAAGGGAATGGGTAAATGGAAAGTTCTGAAAGGCCCTTAGGAGTTAGCAGGAAGAGGAGAGTGGGTGATGGAGAAAGGGACTTTGGGGCAGAGGACTCGGGCCTATGCAGGCCCCTTAGGTGCAAGAAAATGGAGAAATTGCAGGGGCTTCATGTACCCACTGGGTAACCCTGCATGGGATGGGGCTGCTGAGCGGTGGGCTGAGTCCAGTGCACCAGGCCCAGGAGTCTGCACTCCTGTGCAGTGGAGACCATTGAGGGCTTAAAGCACACGACCAGCAGAGCGGCAGCTGTGATCTGAGCCTCTGTTCTGGTCTGGTGGGGACCCACGCTTAGAGCCCAGAAACTAGAGGATTGACAGCAGCAATCCAGGCACAAGGAGGCATGGTTTATACCAAGGTTGCCAGGATGGGGGCAGGGCCAGCTGTGGGGACTGATGATGCCCAGGTATCTGGCAAGGTGTCCTGGCAGACAGCAGCGTCATTCCCCTGAGACAGGGCACAGGAAGAGGCAGGGAAAACTCACTTGCAGACATTCTGCATTTGAGGTTCCCGTGGGACATTCCAGGGGGGCAGCAACCAACGGGAAGGTGAGAATATGCTTTTCTCCTCCCCATGAATCCTGCCTTTCCCAGTGTCCCCCCTACGTCCTTGTGTCCCTCCAAGGTCTGGGGGCAAGAGCATTCCATGGGGAAGAAGAGGAGGTTCAGCTGCCCTGAGTGCACCAGGCTGAGTGGAAGGAAGGATGGAAGCGGAGAAAGGAGGAAAGAAGGCAGGACCAAGCCAGGGAGGGAGGAGGGCCATTTTGTAGAAGACGATGCTCAAAAAAAGACAAGTGACTCACAGCTCAGAGTGTCCATCCAGCCTGGGTAAGCTGGAGATCCGCCCAAAGCAGCCGGCTTCGTCCCATGTATTTCCAGATGTTTCTGGTTAGAAATTCCTATACCACTCACAGAAAATGCCCTGCCCATTTGGATTCGACCCAGTTTGAAGAGTGGCCCAGACTGACTGAGGTCCAGAGCTCAGAGAAGTAGGGCAGCACTCGTATGGAACCTTGGGAAGCCCATGTGGCCCCCTGGGAGCCTGGCCTGGGAGCACTTTGCTTGGTCCAGACTGGCCAGGCGTGGCTCAGAGAGCAGCCCCTGGAGAGGCTGGGTCAGTTCTGAACTCCACCCAGGTGTCCATGAAAGGCAGAGGTCTTTTGAATCCTTTTAAGTTCCCCAAACAGTGCTGTAGGTATGCAAGAAGTCGTGCGTAAACTCCCCTGAAAATCTGATGTGTGAAAGCCAGGAAGAAATCAATGCACCCTTCTGCAGTGGGAAGCAGCCTCACTGTAGGACTTAGAAACAAAATAGGGCTTTGGGGGACAAGGCCAAACCGTGCCCTGTGGCTTCCAGAAGTGAAACCAGGAATATCTGTGAAAAAATTTGATCCCCATTTATAGATAGTTAAGCTCTCTGGGCCTGAGTTTACTCATCTTAAAATGGAGAAAACACTTCTCAGGTCACTGTGAGGATGGACTGAAGTGGCAGCTGTCACACACTTGATGGGATGCCTGATGTGCCCTCAGATGCCTGTAGGTGAATTTTTAGTTTTCTTTTTAGTTTTCTGTTATCTGGCCACCCTGGGGACTGGTGAATGAACCATCAGTTCCAGAATCTACTAGATGATTCTGCTTCACTCCAAACCTCACACTGGCCTTTCTCCCAGTGCCTTCCTCAGGGCAGTCCAGCAGACACAGAGGGAGATGATATTGTTGCCCACGAGAGACTCCAGAGGAGGGAGAGTCCCCCACACCAGGCCGGTCTGAGACTGTGCTGGGCAGGGGGAGGTGAAGGAGAAGCTGGGGAAGGGGAGCCGCCCCTGGCTGTCACCAGGTGCCTTTGTTCCCTGGAGATGAGGGGCCTCCCTAGAGGCTTCAGTTACCACAGGAAGTACATTCATTCGTGAAAACCTGCCCCCAGCCCCTGGTGCCACTTGCTCTTCTGTACTCCTCTGTTCTTTGCCTTGGCTCAGAGAATGCCACTTAGTGTATATAAAAAGATTCCCAGTGCCCTTCCTTACTCAGCCGGTGTAATTATGTCTGCTCAGCTTCCTCTCTGGAAGGCCAGGGTGGGGGTGTGCCGCAGCCTCCTGGCCCGGCAGGCACATCCAGCCTCAGTGACCAGCCTGCCCTGTGACTTTGGGCACACAGCCTGTGCAGGAACAGCCACCAATCCCTCCCCAGCAGCATCCTGGTCCACAGAGGTGCCCTGCTCTCACCTGCCTAGGTCTGGCCTCGCTGCTCCCCCCCCCCCCGCCCACCTCCTCCCCCCCCTGCCACCCACCGTCACCTGCTTGGATGCCTTCTCTTAGCCCAGCTCACTCTTTCTGCCCTCCTGTGCCTTGCATGGACACTCCTTTCTCAGGAAAATCATTCCCTGATCTCCCAGACTGGACCAGCACTTCTGATCCCTGCCTCTGCAGCACCTGTTCACAGTGAGAGCAGAAACATCAGCTAAACACTCACTAAGAAAGGGCACCGCCTGGCCTGTCTGACCTCACGCTTACTCTACCTTCTGACGGAATGCGCTCTGTTTCCTGAGCTCATGTGCAAGGCTACGTGCACCTCCCTCCTTCACCCCATCTTTACAGCCACCTTTGAGACAGGTTGTACTTTCGGGCCTGTGTTACAGATGAGGAAATAAAGGCTTGGGAAAAGCCCCAGGGCTCACAGATGGCGGGGCTCTATCGGGGAGTCTGACTCTTGGCCACTGAGCTACACACCTCACCCCTGGGTCAGCGCTTGTTAGCTACCACACTATCATCTTTTCCTTTCCTCATCTGTATCCCTGGTAAGTGTGAGCTTTCTCCCTGAAATCTTAGTGTGCTTTCAAGTGGACTCCCTCAGCGCCTCAGCCTAGAGCTTGGTTGTATAACTGGGAGTAGACTGGCTGATTGAGGCCAGGTACAGAGTGGCCACCAGATTGCAGTGTCTCCCCTGGGGATGGAGAAGGGCTGGGAGGTTCACAGCCTGCTGGGCACAGGTGAGGGGTGAACTGCCCACCCCAGAGCCCCTGGGGGAAAGCAGGAGCTGCAGGTGGCAGGCACTTTCAGCAGGAGGCTGGAACCAACAGTGTGCTGCCTGCCAGAAAGGTCCGGTCCAGCCGGTGTGGGTGTGCAGACCTGAGTTCCCTCAGCCCTGAATTCCCTGAACTCAGGCAGGGAAAGTGAAAGGAAAAGGGACATCAGCCACTCTCTTTCCCTGTTAACACCTTAGACAGCAAAGGTCTAATTGGGGAAGCTGAATGTGAAGAATCCCCTCATTCTTTCTTTACCACATTGGCCTAAATTTCTAGAGGATAAAGGGACTTTTCTGGGCCAGGGGCGGTCATCGGTGCACCCCTAATGCACTAGACACCATCACATAGAACCATGGATCAGTGCTGTTGAAAGCCCATTTTACAGTTGAGAATACCGAGGCCCAGATTGGATATCTAACTTGTCCGAGGTCCACAGGCAGCTCTCTGGCTGCAGAGTCTGTTCTGAACTCCCTGCTCTGCTGCCCCTTCATGGAAACAGCCATACAACAAAGATATATATTTTTATCACGAAAAAGAACTTTTAGCTGTGAATATTAATTGCATATCAGAATGGCTGTGGGCCAGATGATAAGCTGAGTTCTTTGTAGACTTTATTCCTTTAAACCTCATGACAGCCTGTGAGGTATGTGCTGTTATCAACTTTTACTTCACAAATGAGGAAACTGAGGCAAGGAGGGTGGAAATGGTTGACTCTAGGTCATGCTGTTTATTAGGGGTGTTGCCAAGATTCACCTGCAGATGGGTCTGCCATCTCCCACCTGTCTGGTCAAGTCAGCAGAAGCCCAGACGTCCTGGGCAGGGTGAGCCTTTGTTCATTGATAGCAAATACTCTCGGTTTTTGTTCAGTATTTATTTAATGGATTAGGGAGACATTGATTTTCAATAAAAATTATATCCTGAAATCAATTCATTAAGTTTCTTCTACCTAGTTTCAGAAGGGTCACTGTCATTTAAATATATATGTGTGTGTGTGTGTGTGTGTGTGTGTGTGTGTGTGTGAAAACTTTTCCCAGGTCTTGCCTCACTTTTCTTTAATGAGTTCCCAAATCAGGCCAGCCAGGGGGGCCTCTCCCATGTTCCTTATTCCAGATAATAAAATCGGTCACCTGCTCTTGTTTGGTTTCAAAATTGCTACTGAAATTGACTCCACATGTGTTGCAAAAATACTCCTGTGAGGGTGGTGGAAGGAAAGACGTTTCAGCGCCACAGAGATGGCACTGTGGCCAGTCACCACCTGGCTGGCCTGCCCCTTGCACGGTCCCAGAATCCATCATTGCACCCCTGGGTGGAGGGCTGCTGGTGGATGGAAGCAGAAAATTCCTTTTCGCTTCACAGTGCAGCACCCCAACCAAAAGGCAGGAGAGTTGGGCCCCAGTCATCACCCTGCTTGTCTCCTGTGGGGGGATGGGCGAGCACCCACCTCTGGGCCTCAATTTTGCCATCTGAAACTCAAGAGCGTGGTGTCAGATGATCACAAAGGTAGGTATTTTCTGACTCTGAAGCTCTGCGTTCCAAGGACTTAGGAGTGTGAAATAATTTGAAAGCTTTGCCAACAGAAGAGTATTTATACCCCCAGTGTCATGAACTTGAGGGTGTCTCATTCACCTCTGGGCCCCAGGTCACCACCTACGACCTCCTGTCGGACTCCGATTCATTGATCTATATCAGGCGTCCTCAAACTTTTTAAACAGGGGGCCAATTCACTGTCCTCAGACTGTCAGAGAGCTGGACTATAGTTTAAAAAAAAAAAAAAAACTATGAACAAACTCCTATGCACACTGCACATACCTTATTTTGAAGTAAAAAACAGAACGAGAACAAATACAATTCAAACCACTTCATGTGGCCCGCAGGCTACAGTTTGAGGACGCCTGATCTATATATTCCCAGTTGTGGCCTAAGCAGCAACCCAGGTGCTTATGTTTTTCACTAAGTAGCTGATGAATTTAGATGTCTTGTCCCTTTCTGATTGCAGATGGGCTTTTCTTCTTACAAAAGGAAAAAGGCAGCAAACTGATAAGCTAAAATACATTCATACTGCAAAGACGTTGATGTGTTGCCCAAAACTTATCGCCCTTTTCTGAATCCTGCAAGTATTTCTGAATCCAGGTCCTGAGTGCCTGGAACACAAAGATACCCAGGACCCGTCCCAGCAGCCCTGGGGGAGGGACATGAGCTGAGCGCACATCATTCATGGTGGTGTGACTACGATCAGGAGGGGGCAGCTTGAGACAAAGGGGACCAGTGAATGTGGTGGTAACAGCTCCTTTGGGGTCCCAGGCTTGTTGGTGATTATTGAGGGGGTGTCTGCTGGGCAGGGGTGGGAAGAGGGCTTTGGGGCCCCCTCTGCAGAGCTAGTTCTAGCTCTCTTCTTGGCAAAAGACCAGGCTTATGCTCTCTGGGAAACACACAATGTGCAGAAATGAAGCCCCCCTTCCCAATGGTTCATGCGTACAATTGGAACAATGGGAGAATGAGATATTGTTGAAACATACTACTTGATTAGAAATAAATCAGGCTTTTGGGGTGTCTTCAATCCGGAGTTTGGTTATTCTGAAATTCCATGCGTACTTTATAGTCTGTTAATACATATTAATAGCTAATCTTTTCTGTAGCTAGAAATTTGCTCTTTAGACTTCCAATTTGCCTAAGAGCTGCCACTTCTGTCACTCTCCTTCTGTGTCAGTGAGGTACTGAGCCACTGCAAGACAGGCGTTTCGTGCAGATGACAATTGTGTTTGGCATTAACTGCAAAACCCACTCATGTAAAAGCGACGCTAAATCAGCACTTCTCAAATGAAACAGACCACCAGCCTCAGAACTGGCCTGGCTGAACCGCCAAGGGACAGTGTTGAGAGCGGGTTCCCAGGACGACCAGACCCTGTGAGTCGGAATGTCCCAGAGTGGCATCTGGAAACCCCCCTTTCATCATAGACCCCTGTGGTTCTCACATATGCTGAAGACCAAGAGCAGAAGGCAGACGATCTGCCCGCCACGCTGGGCACTGTGGAAGAAACCCTGTGCCATGTTTACGGACTCCTTCCCAAGCGTCTGCCCTGTGTCAGGCACTGTGCTGGGCGCTTACCTTATAGGCGCTCATTTAAACCTCACAACAACCCTGAGAAGTAGGCACTATTGTTGTCCCCATTTTACAGATGGGGAAACTAAGGTGAAGGACTCACATGATTGAGGGCAAACTATAAGTAGAATATTTTGGGAAGAAAATCAGGAAGGGAACCAGTGAAGTCAATGGTTCAAGGAGGGGGTGGCCAGAGAGCCTGGAGGGTCATAACTTGTGCCTACCAAGAGCATCACCCTCCGTGAGGCCATCTCATTGAGTAGAGGCTGCCAGCTTCCTTGGCTGGGAGAGGAGAGAGCCATTGAGGCTGCCCAGAGGAGCCTTCTTCCTCCTCCCTGCCTTCTGCCAGCAGTGACTTCCGAGGGCCTCAAAGCATCAGCAGGTGCACGGTCTGCTGGCCCCGCTGGCTTAGATTTCCCAGGAAATCCCGCCTCCCAAGCAGTGTGAGAGCCACGTCCTTTCCTTGCCATTGTCCTTGTTCTGGGCCACCATTCACTGGAAGCTGGTCTAGCTTGGCAGCAGCCCCACTCCTGTTCCTGCACCCTTCGGCACCCTGCCCAGGCCTCCGGAAACCCAACCAGCTGATCAGAGATGTAAATAAAGCCCTTCCAGCTGCACCTGGCCAGGGCGGAAAGGGAGCCCCGGGGGCACACAGCCTTACGCCAAACCCTTCTGGGCAGCCCCTGGTGCGTGATTTAATTTTCCTCCTCCTGTTTCCTGGACTCACCAGGCAAGTGGAGAGTGCCAGTGACCTCCCCTCATCGAACACTGATGCCCCCACTCTTGTCTCTTGGCCTCCAGCCTCTGGGCCGATGCTGAGCTCTGGTGTGGCAGCTGCAGGCTCTGAGCCACACGCTCACTGAGGGAAGATGGGGCCAGGCACTGCCAGTCTGGGCACCAGGAAGCCCCAGCGCAGCCTCATCACCCACCCTGGGACCTTTACAAACATCCTGAGTCATTCCTTCCTTCCTTCATTCATTCACTTACTCATTCAACAACGCTTTGGGCATACAACAGTGAACAAAAAACTGAAAAATACTTAGAGTTAACATTCTAGAAGGGAGAGACCAGCAACATAAGTAAATTGTGATAAACACATTAGAAGAGATGAGCACTACAAAGGGAAGCAGGCAGGGGACGGGGAAGGCAGAGTTTCCAGGGGCTTCTCTTAAGAACCCTGCTGTGGGGGGAGGGCGGAGGCATTCCCAATGCCCTTGGGGACCTACACCATCTGGCTGTTTTTCTTTTGCAGTTTTCCCTGGGTTCCATCACTGGGGACCTCAGTGGAAGGGATCTGAGCAGTCCAAAAGTGGGCACCTTCTTCCTACCCTCAAATGCCTGTGGGATGTGCCAGCTGGTGCCTGCAGGCACCCCTCAGCCCAAACAGGGGTGGTTCAGCCTCCTCCCAGTGAAGAAACTGTTATGAGTTGCAGCTAACATTTAAGAATATGGAGATTTCACATAAAATATAGTATTCTGGCTTCTCTCAAGAAATCGAGACACCTTGAAAGTCCAGGTCGTCCATCCCTCAGGACAGTTATCAGTGACACTCTCTGGTTAGGGTCAGTCCAGAGCAAGGGCCCTCCATCATTCATTCATATTCTCCGATGGCTCCAGAGGAAATCTGGGTTTGTGACCCTAACCCAGGTCAACAAATTTAAACTCGGCATACAAGAGAAGTACTTTAATCACTAGCCTGAAAGAACCCTTCCTGTCACTTAGCAAGGCCTGGGCTTCCCTTTCTGTTCTTTTGTTTGTGCCCACAAAGCTCCCAAGGTTAAGATGGGGCTCTGAGGCTTCACTCACACAGGCCTGGTGTCTGCTGGGCCAGGCTAGGGCTGCACACAGAGGCCAGTGGGGGCCCTCAGCACCTCCTGCCTCATCTCAGGGCTCAAAAGGAGTCTCACCCATGGTGATTTGCCATCTTCCTTTTGCTTTGGAAAGGCAGGGAAAAGCTTCTGCAGGGATTCAGTCTTTGCTCCTTGCAGTTGGACAGATGTTTCCCTAGTGACAAGTTGAAGTCCCGAGAAGCCACTTTCCCCAGCAATGTTAAAGTCAGGCAACTTGCAATCACTGCTTCCCGAAACCCTGTACATTTTGCAATAGGTTTAGACCAGATTGTTCCTTTAAAAGCCCACTGTTTTCCTCCTTTCTTTCCTAAGCATAGGAGTTTTTAAGCATTTTGTAATACATATTATGGTTCCTTAAGGATGCATCCAAAGGCGTCTGAGAACAGTGGTCTGATAGACCTTTTATCCCTGGCCCTACTGAATGAAAAGCCCCTTGTCTTACACCACCACCACAGCCAGGACCAGGAAAGTGAAATTTGCTCAGATCACACTCAATTCCAAGTGTCTGCTTTAGTTTATAGTTGCTGGCCTTGGAGCCCGGAAGCAGTGGTTCTCTGCAGAGCTGGTCACACCCAGAGCAATTACTTCAGTTCTCTGGGGTGGGACCCAGGCCTCAGTGGTGTTTAAAGCTTCCCGAGGATCTCAGTGAACTGCCAGGGTTGAGATTCACCACTCCAGTGGCTGCCCAGGGGATGGTAACTTCCAGGTGAGGGCACAGCCTGTGTGAGTCAAAGCCCAGATCCACTTCGCAGCTCCCTGACTTTCAGCAAGTTAATTATTGCCCCATGCCTCAGTTTCCCCATCTGTAAGTTTGCAGTACAAATGACACTGACCTCATAAAGCATGAGGATTAACAGTGGCTGGTACATAGTAAGTGCTCAATAAATGGTAGTGTGTATAAATGTGTGCCTCTGTTTTTGCTGTGGATGTGGTTTCCTGAGTGAGTGCTCATGACTAGCCCATCCCTGGAGAGCTGAGGATTTCCTATACCAGAAGGAGAGGTAATAGAATCAGAGCTGATTAGATCTTCAGGTACCCCCCCCTCTCCACCATCAAAGATGATGATATTACAGCTGCCATGCTGGAAGGGGCTTGTGTTCAGATTTTAAAGCAGAGAAACTGAGTCTGTGCCCACGCTAACCACTGTTAAAGGCAGATTCAGACAACCCCTAGGCACTTGATGCTTCCAAATTAGCCTTGTTCTCTGGGTCCATTTCCCTTCATCTGGCTGAGCCGGGCAGTCAGATGGGGCTGCTGGTCTTCCTCCCATGTGGATTCTTGTGTTTGAGGGAGGTTGCAAACACCACAGGAGATGTTTTAATTTAAGGGAAACAAGCTCTTCTTCCTTTTAAGATGAAATGTAGTAAAATTTTAAAGACTTTTTCAAACGGTCCCTAAGTTTGGTACTTAAGCTAATTATGGTTGCCTTTTTTAAATGTCAAAAATAGACATCTAAACGAGAATGCAGGACACAGCCCAGAGCCTGGGGCCAGGTTCAATTTCCTAGAATCAGCCCTCCTCTGGCCTAATATATGCTTTGGGGAGATCAAAGGGAGATGAAGGGAGTTGGAGGCTGGGGCTGGGGGTGGATCTAGGAGTCGCTTGCAGCAGATGGTGAACCTGGGTTCTATGTTCTGTAATTAAGACTAGCTGCGAATTGGTGAAAGATGTTAGATTACAGTCATTTCCACGTAGTATAAAACTGTGGTTCTCAAAGTGTGCTCCCCAAGACAGTAGTATCAGCATCACCTGGGGTAATGGGTTGAATTGTGTCCTCCAAAACATTCCTATGCTGAATTCTGGGGTCACAGAACAGCGCAGAATATGACTGTAGTTAGACAGGGCCTTTAAAGAGGCAATTAAGTAAAAGTGGAGCTGTGTGGGCAGAGCCCGAATCCAATCTGACAGAAGTACTCCTAAGAAGAGACACTCACCAGGGGTGGGTGCATGGAGGGCTGACCTTGTGGGAAGGCAGCAGGAAAGCAGTCCTCTGCAGGCCAAGGAGAGAAGCCTTGGAGAACACCAACCCTGCTGACACCTTGACCTAGGACTTTCAGCTTCCAGAACTGTGCGGAAAGTAACTTGTGTTATTTTAAAACCAAATGCCAATTCTGAGGCTGTATCCCTGACCCTACTGAGTCAGAAACTTTGGGGGTAGAGCCCAGCAAACTTTGTGTCAATAGCCCTCCAGGTGATTTTCACGGATGCTAAAATTTGAGAGCCATTGGTATCATGTAGCTAGCCCAGGAGAGAACCACACATGGTTGGAGATAGGGACTGGTCTGCTGATACAAACTTTCTTTTAGTAGGCTCTGGAAGTCTCTGGCAAAGTCCCCGTGGGTTCTATAAAATGAGAAAGTGTATGTTAAAGTGTTCTGTATGTGCTGAAGCGTTCTGCAGACGTTAGACTAGACGGAAGAGAATTGTAACATTAGTATTCAGCTGAAGAATGCAGCCCTCTAAATACTCCAACATAAGCAAATTATCAATCCAGGAATCTCCCCTCCTGACTGAATGTTCTCAGTCCTTTAAAATCGTGGACTTTTTCCACTCCACCAGTTTGGCATGTTTCCCTTTCCTGATAACTGCAGCAAGGAAATTTACTCATATTTCCCCTATGTCCTTGCTTCTAGGAAGCCCACAATCAAATGGGATTCTTAATCTCAGCCCTCATGATATTAAGATATTCTTATTTATTTATTTAGACAGAACCTCAAGCTGTCACCCTGGGTAGAGTGCTGTGGCATCCTAGCTCACAACAACCTCTAGCTCCTGGGCTTAAGCGATTCTCTTGCCTCCACCTCTCAAGTAGCTGGGACCACAGGCGCCTGGCTATTTTTTGTTTGTTGTTGTCATTGTTGTTTGGCGGGCCTGGGCTGGATTTGAACCCACCAGCTCAGGTGTATGTGGCTGGCACCTCAGCCACTTGAGCCACAAGCGCTGAGCCAAGATATTCATTTTTTTCCATTTCAATTTTATGTTGCACATATGTCTTTTGTTATAATCTCTTCAGACCCTTTTGACAAAGAATAAAAAGAAGAGGGGAAAGAAAGGAAGCGTGAGAAGAAAGAGGTTGATTTCACAGCCCAAGTGATTATCAGGTCAACGAATCCCTGCTTTGTAAAATTGGTAAAATTTGTTTGGAAAAGACTGGTGTTCTCCTTCAGTGACAGGGGGACAGATGTTTCCTCCTTAATGAGTCTTCTTCACTCCCTTATCTTTGATGTCCCAAAGCTGTTGATCCTCTGGGTAGGTCTTGAACTGTTCAGGGAACGTGTTAGTTGCTGCACACTTAAGGACAGTTACAAAAGCTCCTGTGAGCCCTGGCTGGGGACAAGAATGTCATCCCGTAGACCAGGGGAGCATGAAAGTGATGTGACCAGGTTTGCATTTTTTAAGTTGAAAATTGCTGTTTTCTTGATCACAATTTCTAACAAGCTGTTGGTCCTATCAACAAACATGGAGATTTGTAGAACACTCCAGGCTGCCATCAGAAATCTCTCCTGCCCCATCTCAGGGTTATGACAAAGAATTTGCCTCGTCCCTCTCATCTGTCCAGAGCTGCCCTTATTCCAGATTTCATAAACCAAAGTTCAAGAAGTCCAGAGATAGAACCGCAAGGGGTCTGGAGTTATGGATAAGAATTTTATTAATTCTGTGTTTTTATTTGGACCCACCATTTGGGTCCAAAACTGATATTGAGAAGAAAAGAGGAAGAAGCCTCAAATACCCCATTTTAAAGCACCACTGAGTTACTTTCTGCTTCTGCAATTGGTTGTAAAATGATACCATGATATCGTTTCCATTTTTCCTGCCTTTGTGGTCCTGAATGGAATATTAACTGGCACGCTGCCTCCCCGGGCATTCCAGGCAATTGTCACCAATTGAAAAGAACTGGTGGGGGGAGGCTTCTTGCTCTGCTCATCTTAGTAACTTATTGCCTTAAATTGTCCTTAGGAATTAAAATGGCAAAACTGATGGGCACTCTTCCCTTCTCAGTTCTTCTGTTTCTTTCAGGACATGTATTTCTTTTTTTTAATGGCATTGCGTAATAGCCCAAGAGGTCCATGAATGCTCCTCTTAAGGTGATGAATACATCTGCTAAGAATTCATGAATTGCAAAGGTCAGAGTTTTTCTAGTTAAAATAAATATGAATTGAATTCAATAAGCAAGGACTGACCTGCAGCAAAATTACAGAGCTGGTGAAATTCTCTTTGCAGTTCCTGGCCTTTTTTTAGAGGGTGGGAGATTTCTTTTTTCTGCTTTCATAATAGACTGCCTACATATGAGCCACCTACGTTGTGCCTTATCTTGTCCAAAGCCTACACTCAACTTGATCTTATTTACTAAATGCTGAACTGTGCCTTATTTGATTTAATCAACACCCCTGCAGGGAAAGTGTTACTATCCCATTTTGCAAATGAGAAAACTGGGACTCAGAAGATTAAAGCTGTTGTCCAAGACCAAGCCCCAGGTCTTCTGATTTCAAATCTCATCCTCTTCCTATTTACTAGTACCCGAACACACTTTCCTTATTCCTCTGTGTAAAAATCTTATTTTATATAATGTTATCTTCTCTTACACATTTATACTTTAGTATGAACTTGCTCAAAGTTATTGACTGAATGCCTGACTCCTGTATTAGTTTCCTAAGGCTGCCATAATAAATTACCATAAACTGGGTGGCTTAGAACAGAAATTTATTCTCTCCCAGTTCTAGAAGCCACAAGTCTGAAATCAAGGTCCTATTGTCTCTGAACGGACCCTTCCTCCCTCTTCCTAGCTTCTGGTGATGGCTGGCAATTCTTGGCTATGACTCAGCCCTCATGTGGCATTCTCCCTATGTGTCTCATGTCACTGCTCTTCCTTCCTATGAGGACACCAGTCACTGGATTAGGGCCCCTCTAATCCAGTATAACTCATATTAACTCATTGCATCCGCAAAAACCCTGTTTCCCTACAAAGTCACATTCTGAGGTTCAGGGTGGACATGAATGTTGGAGGGACACCACTCATCCCAGCACACTCTCTAATAAAGAACTTTCTGGTATCTATGAACAATTGGGAAATCCCTTTAGCTACAGAGAGACCTTCCTACTTGCATATCAAAGAGCTATGTAGATCCCTAAAGAGATTATTGAGTCATTCATTCATTCACGCAACATTAACTAACTGAGCATCTTCCGTGTGGCAGGCATTTTTTCAAGCACTGGAGAAACGGCCATGGAAAGGCAAAGCCCCCACTTCATGATACTTATATTTGGCAAGGAGAAAGCTTTATGCTAGAATGGTGTGAAAAGCATAGATCTGGAGTCACAAGATCTGGTGTGAGTCACACTTCTGCTTCTTACAGAAGGACTTACCTTGGGGGAGTCCTTTAGCCTATCTCAGCCTGTTTCCTCACTGATGATGGAAATCCTGAGACCAGAGGCCTTCCAGGAGGTAATGAGGAAGGATGCTCTCAGCAAATCATTATCAGTATTATTGGTGTGGCTGTTGCGTCTGACAGACGCTTAGGCATAAAACAGGGATTATAATAAAACCGACCCCTTGGGTTACTGATTGCATTAAAGCAGTTAACGTGTTTATGGTTTTTAAGTGGTTGGAGGGAGGATTTATTTTTGCAGTACCTGGCACACAATGGCACACATTTTGGACAGGACCTGGCACACAACGAGCATTCAGTCATTGTCAGATATTATCCTGATGGGTGTCGTGCATGAGGGAAAATCCGGAAATGCTGCAGCTTGTTTGCAACATTTCTTGGCATATTCATAACATCACTGGGTATTTGGACTGATCAAGTACCCATGCCTACTGGGCTTTGAGACTTGGTGGCAAAAATCTTAGCAAGACAAAGTAATGCAAGAGCCTAGGCAGTGAGGAAGAACATTCTGGAAGATTCTCCATGACTCGGAACAGAACACATGGCCACCAGTTGGCTCTACCCAACAATAGAAGTGGCCAAGACCCGGACAATCAGCTAACCTACTAACTGCCTCTTTCGACAGACAGGGCAGGTGAGGCCTAGAGAGAGAGGAAGGAGGAAGCAATACTGATCGTTTGTCTGCTGTGTTCAGGCCTTTCCACACAGTTCATTCCCCATAATCCTCACACCAGCCCAACAGGGCATGGGAGTGATTACCTCCATTGTACAGGCAAGAAAAATAAGGCTAAGAGAGATCCAGTCCCCACATTTGGATCATAAAGATTCAGAAACCGGATCCCAGGATGAGTAGCCATGAGTCTGCACACACAAGACTGTTGCTCTGCTCTCTGTAATAGAGGTAAGCTTGCTGATTAGTGGCATTGAGCCTGGGAATAATTGGAGGTGAGTAATTTGCCAGTTCTTCCCAATGTGGCAAAAACTCCTGCAGGCCAGCTGTGTTTTACCAACACCCTTCTGTCCACACACAGACTTTGCAAAGCATTAGCACCCGTCTCTGTTTGCTTCCTCCCTTGAGCATGACAATTTTTAGTGGCGATAGCATCTAGTTTGGAGTGTTGCTGGGAAGGTCGGACTTAATGCGTTTAAATCACCTGCGAAGGCGCCTCATTCTGAGCTCCTTGGTCACACCGTCTGCATTTGGCAGGGTCACTCTCAGTGCCATCACCATCATGGCATCCTGAGCACGATGTAACACAGGGTGCAATGGCTTTTCTCCGGGAGAACCCTCAGGTCCCAGGAAACTCATAGTATTTCTACTTTTTGCCCTTTCACATTGTAGGATGCACCGTGTAGACTGGTTCAGAGTTGGAAGTAGAGGACCAGATTCTTGGGTCATACCCGAACTCTGGGCTCCACTGACTTGGCTATCTAGGTGGTCAGGGGATTTCACTGGTACCTCTTAGGACTCAAGCCCACTCACAGTCTGGCCTGGAGGAGGAAGTTTCTCTGGGTTCTGAGTCCCTTTGAAGCAAGTGACCACAGGACTTGAGGAAAGCCAGCACATCACGACATAGACCAGGGAGTTGTCTGTATTAAATCAGGGAGTCATGTTCTACAGACGCTCTGTGCTGAGAGTGCTCAGAGAAGGAATAATTCTGACACTTTTATGGCAGGGAGGGGGGGGAGCCTTGAAGGATTGTCAAATGTGTATCAGTAGAGGGGGAAGAGTGAGCCACTGGTTTCACTGGAACCCCTTTGGTTATAAAGGGGTGAGGAGCAGGGATGAGGCTGGGCTGTGGAGAGTGTGACCTTCGTATGCTTGGGGGCTGTGTTCCCAGGGCCAGAAGGCAACCAGGGCACCGTGTCACCTGTAAGTCCCAGAGCCCTGGTGGCCCTTACCTCTCTATCACTTTAACCTCAATTAATATGAATTGCCTTTTTATTGAAAAGGGTTACACTGCACCTTCATGAGGAACTGGTGGAAGTACTGAAGCTAGGAGTGGGTGCCTCAACTCCATAAAGCCCTCTGAGTCCCCAGATGCCAGTCACCAGGACTGGGGCAGAGCCAGGCAGAGTGGTCTTGGGTTTCCTGTTCCAGATGGCCTAGGGAGACTGCTTCAAACTGGGGACAAGTAGCCTCTAGGGAGAGACCTTTGCTCTTAGAATTTAATGGACCACATCTTCCCATGCATTTCCCTTAGCCTCGACAGAGGCTGCCAGCTCTCTGCCCTGGTGCCTCCTAGACGCTGAACCCCCTGGGTCACATCTCCGGCTGCCATGAGCGGGACACTTTTCCATCCTAGGCCGGGGGGGGGGCCTGAAGGTCCCCTCTGCGGCCAAGTGGAAATGTTGCAAACACACACTAAGCCCGTATTCCTCTTGTGTCCCCCCTGCAGCTGGAGCTCTCCAACACTGCCGTCCTCCACCAGATGCGGCGGGACCAGGTGACGGACACGTGCCGCGCCAACAGCGCCACCAGCCGCAAGCGGCGGGTGCTGACGCCCAGCGACCTGAAGCACTTAGTGGTGGACGAGGATCACGAGCTCATCTACTGCTACGTCCCCAAGGTGGCCTGCACCAACTGGAAGCGGATCATGATGGTCCTGACGGGGCGGGGCAAGTACAGCGACCCCATGGAGATCCCCGCCAACGAGGCGCACGTCTCTGCCAACCTGAAGACCTTGAACCAGTACAGCATCCCAGAAATCAACCACCGCTTGAAAAGCTACATGAAATTCCTGTTTGTCCGGGAGCCCTTCGAGAGGCTGGTGTCGGCCTACCGCAACAAGTTCACGCAGAAGTACAACACGTCCTTCCACAAGCGCTACGGCACCAAGATCATCAAACGGCAGCGGAAGAACGCCACCCAGGAGGCCTTGCGGCGCGGCGACGACGTCAAGTTCGAGGAGTTCGTGGCCTATCTCATCGATCCGCACACGCAGCGGGAGGAGCCCTTCAACGAGCACTGGCAGACCGTCTACTCCCTGTGCCACCCCTGCCACATCCACTACGACCTCGTGGGCAAGTACGAGACACTGGAAGAAGATTCCAACTACGTCCTGCAGCTGGCAGGAGTGGGCAGCTACCTGAAGTTCCCCACCTATGCAAAGTCTACGAGAACTACTGATGAAATGACCACAGAATTCTTCCAGAACATCAGCTCAGAGCACCAAACGCAGCTATACGAAGTCTACAAACTCGATTTTTTAATGTTCAATTACTCAGTGCCAAGCTACCTGAAATTGGAATAAAAGGGGGTGGGGAGAGGGAGAGAATCGTGCTTTTTTTAATTTAAGATTTTTATTTGTCAAAAGAATTATATGGATATTGGGTTATTTTGTAAATTAATATTTCTTCGGGGGTGATGCTGCAAGCAGCATGGTGAGAATTATTTAAAATCCTTCGCAGGGAAGGGCAGCTGTCTCTGCAGGGGAATAGGATGGGTTGTCCTTGTTTTTAGAAGTGAATACTGCAACACTGTCTCAAAGGTTTCCTTGTGTTCTGGTGAATTCCATGAATTGTGCATTCCATAAATTCTAATTAGTATTATTTATAGTTATTTAAACATGGTCTCTATAGATTTCTTTTTGTGATAGCAAAATCCTAACGTCTTTCCAGAAGAAATCTATGTTTCATGCTTTGCTTGCTACAGCTCACTTGGGGTTTTCCTTTCTTCCCTCTCATGGAGTCATGTGATAATGGCCATTGTCATGTGTACCAATACCACCATTCTTGAATTTCTGCTAGGAATAAATAGGTTTCTATTGCACTTAGAGGCATCTTTGCAAGGGACTCATTCCAAACCAATGCCAAACCTGAAAGTTCCTTGCACTAAAGAAATGTGATTTTTTTTTTAACCCAAGGATAGAGCTGATTGTAGCAAATTTTTCACCAGAATGAATAGTCTGATAGAATAGGCTTTTTTTTTTTTTTTTTAACAGAAATGTCTAACTGGCAGTGCCAGTTGTGATGAAGGTGAAGTGGCTGTTGCTTTATTTTCCACAAATATTTATTGAGCATCTACTATATTCTAGGCCATGCAGATACAGCATTGAACAAACCCAATAGTTTTGGCCCTCAAGAAGCTTTACATGGACACAAAGCCTCCAGCTCAAAAATTAGAAAACCCCTGATATTTGTGGATGTCCATGGGGTTTGGACTATTCATAAGCAACCCCAGGGGGTTCATGACCCCTACAAATTTGCATTTTTATGTCCCAAATTTGAAAACCATATGCTTGAAGCAGGCCACTTAACTTGGTGAGTGATTTCAAGCTCATTGCCCAACACATGAGATGGTGAAAATGTTTCCTATCATGTACCCTTTTAATATATTGATAGTATCTGCCTTTAAACCCCATAACAGATTCTCTAGACACGATGTGGGAAAGTGCTGTGATTGATTAGCAATGTCTGCCATGGGTAAAGGAGGGGAACACTCCTTAAGTGCCTCCTGTTGCCATCTCCAACCGACATCCACGCCCTCTGTAGAAGTGTTGTTGTCTTCTACTGCCTGCCACTTAACAAAACTGAGACTCAACGCATTTGGGGATTAGCAACGGTGAAGGTTAGAGGTGGGCTATTTGTACACAAATGCACTTGCACACCCTCCCTCACCCTCCAAAGTCTGAGAGACCATTGGCATCTTGGTGACTGCCATGCGTGAGCAGCAGGGACGGGCTTCCGTGCTCTTAATCCATGCCCCCTTAGCTCTGGAAGGCTGAGAACTTTTCATTTGCTGTTCCTAGCTACTAACATCTACACACGCTTCTCATTTCCAGCCATTCCCAGTGCCTCTTGGTTGATGTTTCAGCCACATCCCTCTTAACAGCTAGTGAATGAGTTGGTAGCAGATACTGTACATAATAATAAATAATAATAATAATAGTTCTAATAATAAGGGAGGGTGGGATGGGGTTTTGCTTTCTGTTTTGTTTTTGAGCAGTATATAGTGAAGGGGTGAGAATATTCTAAACAAAGAAATGAATAATTTATTCACAGAAACTATTAAAGTTGTATTGTAAAGCTCACAGCAAGCTCAGTGAGCAGCAGCTGTGACATCTCACTGAGGAAATTATTTTATTTCCTCAGTGAGATGTCTACCAGAGAAGGTGGCAGAAGCTATTTATTGTGCACCTCTCCCCTCTGTGAAGGGCACAGTAACCATGCCCTTGATGGATAGAGATTTATGCAATGTGTTTTACCAAGTTGAGTGACAGACCTTGGCTGTCCCTGGAATTGAGAGTCTGGACCTTATTTCCAGGTGGGGACACCATCCTCAGAAATAGGGCTTGTGCGAATAAAACAGATTGCCCAGCATTTTCTAATACATGCTCTACAGAGCACAGGTTAAGTCAAGTCAATTTCCTTTTTGCAGGACTTGTCAGAGCCTTGAGTATGTGCTGTGCACTGTGAATCGCCAGGGTGCATCACTGAGTCAGTGGCATTTCCTGAACTTCCACGACCAGAGTACTCTATTTTGCAGATCATCTCACAGAGAGAGTGTTCCACAGAATATGCTTTGATTAGGTTGATTTAGCACATCCAAGGTCGACAAAGATAAAAACTGTCACCCCTAAATCCCTCCAAAAAAAAACCAAAAGAATGAAAACGGCACCACAGTCTCCATCTGGTTTATAGCAGCAGAGATACTTTCATCAAATAAATTAAACTTTGACCAAAGTACAATGGTTCTAATCCTGGACACTGCCACAGACAATGATCCCATCTCTCCCACCTGCACAGAGGGAAGTCTTGGGTGGTGTGGACAGCAGGAAGGGGGTATAAGGCCTCAAGTGGCTCCCTGTTCCTCAGGCCTTGAAGAACGCATAGTGGAGTGGTGATTTCTTGATGAGTGCTTCTTCAGTTCCACGGCTGGGAATTGTTCACTGTGAGCTTCTTTGGTTTTTCAATGGAAATTCACATCATTGTGCATTTCGGAGTCCCTCTTTGATCGGTTGTGCAAGCTTGCTTGGTGTCACCTGCAGATGGCCTTCTTTCATCTGGCTTCTCTCTCTTAAGTGAGAAAGATTGTCCTTCAGGGGATGACACATTAGTAGGTTTCTGAAACGAGGGACTCTTTCTCCTCGTGTTTTGTTTTGTGATCACATTTTATTTCCTAGTGGCATAGAAACTTTTCTTTAAAAGATCGATTCTACTCTTTTGCAGAATATAGGAAGTAGTCCATGTCCTTGGTTAAAGAAATCCATGGGTGAAGTGTGCCTGGAAAATGAAAGTTGGTGTTTTTTAGAGAAAAATATTTGAAACTGCTTTCTATATGGGCTTAGATGGAGAAAAATCCAGGCAGATGTCCCATCTCCAAGCCACTTTTCAAAGGCCATGCTGGGTTTTAAAGACCAGGTACAGTCAAGGTAGTATTTACAAGGACATTCCTGCATACCCCATCCCTTTGGTTGGAAAACTCTCCATAATTCCTGCAGTTGCTCCAGACCCCCCTCCTTACTGGCCCTCCCCAGCTGGCCTGGGAAGAAGGGCCGCCTGCTGACCTGTGGTGCCTCCAAGGAGAATTTCCTCCTCCCCGTCCTCCAGGTGACCTTCACCCTTCTGCTTGGTCAGAATCTGGATTCCACAGGAGAGCAGTGGGCAGGAGAAACTTGAGTCAGACCCTTTCTCCTGGTGACAAAGACGTGGAAGCACAAAATTTTTAGGCATGATGGTGAAAAGTTCCAGAACAAAGCATGCGAGTCCCTAGCACGCTTAGCTGATGGGTCTGGACCAGTGCTACAATAGTGATTGCAGAAGTCCCAGTTCTAACCTCTGTTTCCCTTCCTAGCCAGTCCTCCCAGCTGCCCCATTGTGTGCAACCCTGATGACCAAATCCCTCCTCACCCATCTCCGTGTCAGCAGGACTGACCACATCGCACCCCCCGGGTTCCTACCACCAGCATTTCTCCCAGCCTTTTCCCATCACAGTCAACTGGAACCTATGAACAGGACCAGCTTCACCCTGTCAGTTCACAGGCGAACTTCAGTCTTCTGCTCTTTGTTAGGTAGAGAAGGAGCTGCCCGTACTATTTTCTTAGAAGCATGCTCAGTATGGCATATGGGCATAGAATTTAACATCTCTGTGAAGTGTGAGTTTCTTTTTTTTACATATTTGTATGCAGTAGAGGGTCTGTTGTAGAAAACTCTCCCTGTATCTTGCTGTACTGTTAAAGAAAGCTGAATTCCACATTGCCAACAAAAGCGCGAAGTGTTCGTGAACCTTCCTCCAGGAAAAGCCATTCAACCCTGATTATTTTTCTAAGTAACTTCAATTAAATTGAAGAAAAAAAGAAGCTTCCTTCTGTGTATGGTTTGTTCATGCCTCATTAACAAAAGACTGTAGGGGTTGGGGGGGGCATGTTCCTTAGCGTGTGGGGGGCCTTGCTCATGTGTGTCAAAGGGTGGAGATCTAGACACCACTGATGGACTCAGCCCTGGTAAAGACCACCTTAGATCCAAATTCCTTCTGGGTATTGAGTGGAGGGAAGCTTTGCTTCAGTCCTTTTTTTTTTTTTTTTTTTCCCCTGTGAACTTTGTAGGTAATGCATTAGAAGGCCCACTGTGAATTATACCACCTCATTACTAATGTGAAAAATAGGGCAGTGGAGACTCCCAGATGTCAAATGGCTTTGATGGCAGAGCCAGTATTCAAACCCAGGATGAGATGCCCTCATCACCCCGGGCTTCTGGCACTAGATGACACGTCTGTCCAAATGACGGCCATGATCCCACTGCTAGCAAGTTGCATATCTGTATTCAAGCCCAAATTTTCCAAGTCCAAATCCATTCCTTTTCTGATGCCCCACAGAGATGGATGGGCATCTTTTAACTTTAATGGTAAAAATGATTTCTTTATATTTTTTCAAAAAAGAAATCATACTCAATGCTGTTTTTCTATTTTATTATATTCTAATTTCTTTAAATGCATTAGCTAAATATTTTAACAGAAGAATATTGGGTGAGAAAATATCCCATTTTTCAGCCGTGACTACTATATATAGTTTCTATGCTGTCCACTTGCCAGCTAGGTTTCCTCACTGGTGGCTTGGTTCCCACGCCTGCCTGTCATCATCCCTGTCCTTGCTATGGTACCATCTGGTTGGGAAATGCCCAGCTCACAGGGCTTAGTCATTTTAAATTAGTAGAAATTAAAAGAAGACACACTTCCTTTCTCATCAGTGTATGGATGTTTGTCATAGCCTGCCCCTGCCTCATTGGGACATTGGGGAACAAAGACACAGTCATCTCTAGCCTCAGTTGGCTCCCTTGGGAGTGAGACTGACCATGACCTCTTGGCAGCGGCCAGCTAATCAGGAGATGTTTCTGATGGTGCCACTGGTGCTGGGTGTCTGACACTGCAGAAGATACAGAAACCAAGGAGCCTGTGGCCCAGAACTCAGGGTGAAGTTATTACTGACTCACCACCAAGCATTTAAAATAGGATGAGGCAGAATCAGTGATTCTGGGAAGAGTTCTGTGGGAAGGTTTTTCAAGTTATATCTTTCCTACATTTTTGGTATTAGAATAACTTTACTGTTGTGATAATAGATATTAATTGATACTAGGAAATAAGTCAAATGTGGGCAACTTCAGTCCACTCCCAATGTTATTTTATACACATTTTCTGAAACAGACAGGATAGCCAGAAATTACCGGTCAAGAACACATTTGAAGCCTGAGGTGAGGGAGAGACGCCTCGGGGTTTGGTGGAGAACAGATCTCTATGGAATCCCTTTGTGAGCACAGTTCTGAGCTTTACACAGCTGGAACCCACGTGGGAGAGGCCTGGGGCCATGGCCCCTGGGTTCCGGATGACTTTGGAAGTTGAATACTGGCCTACATTGGCCATAGAGAGCTTATCAGAGATCTTGGGCCTGGGGTGATAGATATCTGTGGTATAATACAAAAAAAGGGGATATTCTAGGTAAGGAAGAGGAAAATAAGGAGGCATCCCCCTTAGGAAATAGCACCTGGATACTGGGGCCATTGATGAAGGTCAGGTAATCAAGAGCAGAAATGGGTTTCTTGGAAGGTGTGACTTCAGTTTGGGACAAGCCGAATTAACGTGCAGGTGGAACATCCATGTGTGGTTCTACAGCTTCCCTACTCAAAGTGTGGTCCATGGACCTACAACATGGATATTATTTGGGAGCTTGCTAAAAACACAGTGTCAAGTATGTTGGGGCCAGTACCAGCCTTCTGCATTTTAAGAAACTCTCCAAGTAATTCATGCACACATCCACATTTGAGAAGTGCTGGTCTAGAGCACAAGAGACAGCCTGAGATGAGGCTGTGGCCACGCAAGATGGGGTAATCTTTCATTAGTGCTTATCCTTCCAGCAACACAGGTCCACTGTGTCTGGTTGTACAGGCTGTGCACTGCACAAAAGTAGCCCAAGAATGGAACTGACATTTGACATTATCCTGAAGGAAGGGATGCCTTCTTACCCTGCTTGCCAAGTTATGGGCCCAGGGGCTATGACCACCAACAAAGCACATTGTTCTAATTTGCACAAAAGCCCCGTGGCTTAGCAGTGGCCCTGGATATAATGGTTTCACATCCCTCATTTGCAGTTCCACAAAAACCTGAAAAACAAAAGCTTTTTCATGGATTTATAAAAACCTTACTTGGTAGCACAACCTGACCTTAGCTAACGTGAAACTAATTAGAGTCCTTATTTTTCCTATTTGCCGTGAATATTCATGCGTTTTCCTGCAGAAATATTCATGTGTTTTGTGATGGGAGTTCAGCCTATACGCTAAGATAGAATATGATACGTGATATTCACACAGTATTTTTTTTAATTTGAAAAATTCTATAACACATGTGACCTAAGGGTTTCAGGTAAGAATTGTGACATTGTATTACCCCAGTTTTATAGATGGGTGAACTGAGGCTCAGAGAGGTTATGTCCCTCCAAAGCTAGCCCATGAGGAAGCCAAGGTTCAGACACTGTGCTTTTTTTGGCCTGTCACTAGTTCTAAGAGGCATACTGAGTTAGACACAGATCAGCAGTCCAGGCCTCCCTTCACAAGCATTGCATATTTTTAGATAGAAACACAGTTAAGGAGCACAGGAGCATAGAATAATCTGCCTTTCATGTGGATCTCCAAATGCCAGTCCTTATACCAAAGCCACATTTTTCCAAACAAGGCTCTGCATGTTCTGACAGCATTTAGCCCAACGCCAGGAACCCCTCCCTCCCTTGCCGGAAGCTTCGGTCAACTGCAGCCTCCCCTGGTGCACACACACACACACACACACACACACACACACACACAGAATCCCAGCAATATTGCAAAGAAATGAAAGCAAATGAATTCGCATTGGATCTATGGTTGAGATGAGCCTAACTAGAGCAAAACAGCAGGATGATCTTCTGTTGTACTATTCTTATTCACCAGAGACAGAAGTCTCCATCAGCAGCAGCGGGATCCAAATGCCAATTCCTTTTTTAAAAGACATGTGCGTGCCTTGGAGAACAATGCCTGTCATCTCTTCAGAAGCAAGAGATGCTTTAGCAAGAAAGAATCGACTTTATTCTCCTCACAGAAATAAACCTGGAGCTATAAATTAGCAGCCAGATAAGAGTCAAAGTACCTTCCTCTTTGAAATGTTGCAAACTCTAAAATGATATTCATGTGATATACCTACGTCTGTATTCTTCCCTTTTGAGCTTGCATGTTGGCCACGAGGTGAATGTTGGAGATTGCAGGTCTTGTCACCAAAATCAATGATTATTCATTATTTATTTAAATGAATTTCAGCTTTCCTTAAAATATTTATGTAAAAAAACTCTTTATTTAAAAAAATATTCTGGCAAATATTGAAGTCAAAAGCATCTTATGATCTGATTCTTGTCATTAGGTATACACAAATTACATATTTAGATTATTTTCTGAGATATATGTATTCCTATGTCCTCTTTGGAAAAATGTGTATTCAAAGCTTTTGCTCATTTAAAAAATTGGTTTGTCTTATTACCGAGTTGTAAGAACTCTTTATCAATTTTAAAGTTATCAGAAATATATTTTGCAAATATTTGCTCCCACTCTGTAACTTACCTTTTCATTTTCTTACCTCAATCTTGCAAAGAGCACGTGTTCTTAATTTTAATGAAGTCCAATGAATTCGTTTTTATTTTACTGAGGATTTTGTGTGTGTGTGTCCTATATAAGAAATCTTTCCCTAACCTCAGTCTCCAAGATTTTTTTAATGTTTTCCTACAGAAATGTTATAGTTTTAGCTTTTACATTTAAGCCTACATCAGTTTGGTTAATTTTACATATGGTATTAAGGCTCCTAGTTCAGACCATGTAAATATACAGTCGTTCCAACAGCATTTGTTGAAAGAGCTGTATTTTTTCACATTGGTGCCTTGCTCAAAAATCAAGTGATCACTTGCGGACTTCTTAGACTGTCTCTGTTGTTCTGTTGATACGTTTTTCCTACGCCAGTATCACACTGTCTTAATTACTATAGCTTTGCAGGAAGCCTTGAGTTCAAGTACTATCATTCTCCCAAGAATGCTCTTATTTTTTCTTTATTGCACTGGCTATCCAAGATTTATTAAAAGTGGTTAGGAAGAAAAGTATTCAGTTTTTCACTCTAAAGTTTGATTCTAGCTGTTGGATTTTTGGAGATGTCCTTTATCAGACTGAGACAGGCAATTTGCTAATATTTTATTTAACATTTTTACACCTATGTTCATGGGAAATACCACCTTGTAGTTTTCTTTTCTTATAATGCCTTTGTCTGATTTTGGCATCTGGTAATGCTGGCCTCATGACATGGAAAGTGTTCCTTTCTCTACTCTTTTCTGAAAGAATTTGTATAGAAATAGTATTCATTCTCTTTCAACTATTTGGTAGAATTCACTTAGGAAGCTATCTGAGCCTGGAATTTTTTACCATGGGAAGTTTGTTTTTGTTTGTTTTTGGGTTCTTTTTTGTTTGTTTGTTTGTTTGTTTTTGGTTTGGGGGGGGGTTTGTTATTGTTGTTGCAGTTATTATTGTTGTTTAGCTGGCCCAGGCCAGGTTGGAACCGCCAGCCCCAGTGTATGTGGTCGGCACCCTAACCAATGACATACAGGTGCCAAGCCCATGGAAGGTTTTTAATTATAAATTTTTATTTAATAGATGTGTGGCTACTTAAGTAATCTAGTTTTTCTTGAGTGAACTTTGGTAACATACATACCTTTCGGGGACTGTGTCCCTTTCATCTAAGTTGTTGAATTTACTGGCACAAAGTTGTTTATGATTTTCTCTTACTAGCATGTTAAGGCCTATTGGATAAATATCATTCCAATAACTATATTCCTTTTTTTCATTTTTGATATTTCCAATTGGTGTCATCTCTCTTTTCTTCAGTCATTTGGCTGAAAATTTATCAGTTTTATTGATTCCTTCTAAGAATCTTTTGGTTTCATTGATTTTCTCTGTTGTTTGCTATTTTCAGTTTCATTGATTTGTGCTCTCATTTTTATTATTTACTTCTGTTTGCCTTGTGATGAATTGAATTTGTTCTTTTTATAGTTCATGCCAAAATCTTAGATTATTAATTTGAGTAATTTTTTCTTTATTTAATAAGCACTTAAAGCTATTTCTTCTCTAAGTACTACGTTTGTGGCAGCCCATAAATTTTGGTTGTGTTTTCACTTTTATTCAGTTTAAAGTATTTTCTAGTTTTCCTTGTGATTATTTATTTGTGGATTATTTAGAAGTGTGTTGGAAATTTTCCATCTGTTTCTTTTATTTCAAGTTTAATTCTGTGTGGTTAGAGAAAATATTTCATCTGTTTCAATCCTTTTAACTATCCATATTCTTGTTTTAAGGCCTAGAATAGGCTCTATTTTTGTATATTTCCTATGTACTATTTTTTTTTAAGACAGGATCTCATTCTGTTGCTTGCACTCCAGTACAGTGACATCATCATAGCCCACTGTAACCTCAAGCCCTGGGCACAAGTAATCCTCCTGCTTTAGCCTCCCAAGCAGCTGGGACTATAGGTATGCACCATGATACCCAGCTAATTTTTCTAATTTTTGTAGAGATGAGGTCTTGCTATGTTACTCAGGCTGGTCTTGAATTCCTGGCCTCAAGTAAGCCTCCCACCTTGACTTCCCAAACTGCTGGGATTATAGGGGTGAGCCTCTGCACTAGACCCTCCCTGTGCCCTTTAAAAGTATGTGTGTTCTGCTACTGTTGAGTGGAAGCTTCTGTAACTGTCAACTGGGTCAAGCTGACTGATTTTGTATTTTAAGTCTCCTGTATCTTTATTTTCTGTCTATTTGTTTATCAATTATTGATGAAGAGTGTTTAATCATCTATTATAATTGTGGATTGACCTATTTCTCCTTGAAGTTCTATCAATTTTTGCTTCATGAATTTTTGAACTTCTAAAATTAGGTGCATACACATGTAGGGTTGTTGTTTTCTTTCTTTCTTTCTTTCTTTTTTTTTCAGTTTTTAGCCAGGGCTGGGTTTGAACCCATCACCTCCAGCATATGGGGCTGGCACCCTACTCCTTTGAGCCACAGGCGCTGCCCGGGTTATTGTTTTCTTGATTAATTAATCTCTTTATCACAGGGAAATGTCCCTCTTTTTCCCAAGTAATATTCTTTTTCTGAAGTCTGCTTGTTTGCTACTAATATAGCTACTGTAGCTTTCTTTTTTCAGTATTTTCATTGTGTAGCTTTTTCTATCTTTTTACTTGTGACCTATCTGTGTCTTTATGTTTAAACTCATATTTAGCCCTTAAAAAAATCTGATCTTACAACCTCTGCCTTTTAATTGGAGCATTTAGACCGTTTATGTTTAATGTACTTATTGATATAATTGGGTTTAAATCTGCCATCTTATCTTGTTTTCTATTGTCTTATCTTTCTTCCTTCCATTTATTTCCTTTCCTTTTCTTGGATCGAATAGGAATATGCTTTTGGTTTATTAGCTATTTCTTTGTTGTTTTGCTTTTAGTGGTTGCTTTAACATGCATCCTTAAGCTTATTACAGTCCATCTTGGAAAAGATACATATACTATATGTACATTTGGTATAAGAATTCCACATAACAGATTACTTTCATTTACCCCTTCTTTTTGCTATTGTTGTCATATATTTTGTTCTACATATTATAAACTATAAAATGTATTGTTACTATTTTTATCAGTTAATTATTCTTTAAAGAAAGAAAAAGTTAGGAAAATTAGCATTTACCCACCTATTTATCATTTCTGGCACTTGTTCCTTTCCATAACTCCAATTGTAGGTAAACATAATCTTTTAATGTTGTTTGCTAATTCATCATCACTATCATTTTGGGAGTCTGTTTATATTGACTGATTTTTCTCCTGATTATTTTTCACATTTTCTTGCCTTTTTTGTATGTCTGGCAATATTCAATACTACGTATTTAATTTTACATGCTTAAATGCTGGATTTTATTCCATTTCTTTAAGAGGTATTGGATATTTTCTGAAAGTCAGTTACGTTACTTGTAGATTAGGTTGATCTTTTTGAGGTTTGTCTTTAAACTCATTTAAGGTGGGTCTAGAGTAACCTTTATTCTAGAGCTAATTTAGCTCTGCTAGTAAGGTGTGGTCTTTCTGAGGATTCTACTAGTATAATTCCATGAGTATTCATTGAGGTCTTTCACTCTAGCTAGAGGCAACTTAAATAATTCCTAGCACTATGTAGCATCTGGGAATTATTTTTCATATAGTACCCCAGTAATTGTACTTTCCTTGAACCCTGTTCTCATCTGGCCTTGTGGGATTTTACTGTATGCATACCCTCACTGGTCTTCAGTTAAAGACTCAAAAGGACCTCTATCCAAATTTCTGATGCTTTTTCTCAATATTGCTCTCTCCACCTTGGTACCCTGCTCTATATCTAAATTTAGCCACCTTGCCTTTCATAACTTCAGTCTGTTTCCTCAACTTAGACACTATGGGATTCTTCATTAGCCACAGTCAGACAACAGTCAGACACAAAATTTTGGATAACAGTTCATTTCTACCTATTGTCCAATATCTGGAAAGAGTTGTTTCCTATATTTTGTCCATTTTTCTACTTTTTTTTTTTTTTTTTAATTGTGGGAAAGTAATTCCGAACTGTCTAACACCCTCATAGTCAGATGCAGAAATCTACCTGTTTTAATAGCTATAATTAAGCCAACAGTTATGATTTATTTCATTAATCCCTGAACAGTAAGGATTTAGATCATTAAGATTGATGAACAGACAGCTAATATGAAAGAAGATTCTCTAAATAATTCTTAATTATTTCTCTAATTAAAAAAAATATTTTAATAATGCCTTTTATAATTATTTCTCTAATTTAAATTATATACACTGCCAATATGAGCATTATTATAAATGCTGGGTTTTTTCTCTAGGAGGATGTTTTCTGAAGCGTTACAAGAACAATTTTGTAGTTCTCATTGCTATATTTCCTCTTGTCTCTAGAAAGATAAAACCCATTTACAGTGCCTCTAGGAGTATGAATACATATTTCTCCTGATTGCTAACATAGAACTTTATCACTTTAATTTATTTTTGTTAGTTGAAACCATGAGCAATGGTGCCTAGAAGATGGTTCAATTTATTATTTTTTCTTATACTGCTAGGAAAATTGTGCATTTCTCCATCAAATAATTAAATGAATCTTCTTTCATATTAGCTGTCTGTTCATCAATCTTAATGATCTATCAAGTGGAATGATGGTATTTATATTGTAGACCTCATGACATTTGATTGTGTTTTCCACATAGCTTAATCCTCTATTTTCATCTCTATATGTCTTTCATTTTTCAGTGTGTCTCTTCAAGCAACAGATTGTTAGATTTTTTTTTCTTAATTCTGACAGTGGTTATACTTTATTCAGAGGATTTTATATTAATATTTTTGACTTAAATATAAGTTAGTACATTTGTATTTTTCACCACCTCCTAAATACATTTTAAATTGCTTCTATGGCTTGTTTTTTTCTTTTCATTTGCATAGCTGCTGTACTGAAGTTCAGCATTTTGATTTCCCTTCATTCTTTATTTGATTTCCACTTTCAATCTGGACTTTTAATTGCATAGCACCAGGTCTGTGCTGTTACTGCCATATTCCTGGTGTCTAGGACAGTGCTTGGCACCTTGGTTTACTTATTCATTTAAAAAATAATTACTGAGATCCATGCCAAAGTAATTGTCTGGATTAACCCAGTAATCTGAACTTTTTTGAAGAATCAAGCTTGTACCTTGTGCTTTTCATGTTTTATGGTCTAATTTATAGACACAAACATTCCTTCATTAATCATGCCCTCTGAAGATGTACAGCTCAGTGGTCACCAACCTTTATGGCACCAGGGACCAGTTCCATGGAAGACAATTTTTCCATGAGTGGGGCAGGGCTCAGGCAGTGATAGCTACAGGGAGTGGCTGTAAATACAGATGATGCTATTCCCTCTGTGGTTGGCCACTTACCTCTTCCCGTGTACCTGGTTTCTGAGTTTCATGGAAGTTAATTTTTCCACTGACAGATTACCATCCCATAGACTGTTATTAGGCTGGCCACAGAACTCTCCACCTCCCACACCCTACTCATCCCCCACTCCCATTCAGGGGTTGAGGACTAAAGTACTAGATGGATTCTCTTTTATAAATGAGCCTTCACCTAAATCAAATCTGCATTACTCTTCATGGAAATTCTTGCCACTGTGGAATTTAGAATTGATAAATTATTTTAGTACCTCCAACAAACCTCCTTTTGGCTCATAAAAGAAAGGTCAACCTGGGCTAGGTTAAAGGTCAAGTGAAAAGTCAATCTGATCTTGCATGGCCAACCTAACCAGCCCAACATAAATACTGACAACCCTATTTCTCTTAGATTTATATAAGTTTCCCCCCAAGCCTTCCATTTTTTATTCTTAAGATGTAAACTCCAAATTTGTTTTGATCTCACATCTCTCAATGTTGCCTTTATTCTTAAAAAAGCCTGTCTTTAATTCTGATGTCTCAAACATAGACCAGAATGTTTTTCTGTCTTTCTTTGAATGTTGCTCCTGTAGGAATTGTTGTCGTTCTCCCTGTTCTTTCCAGTGACTGAACTGAGATTGCCATTGAGGTTCGAGTATTGATCTTTAATGATTTTGTTAGGCCTGGACTTTCTCCTAAAGCTCTAGACACTATTGAGATCTGACGTTTCCACTTAATTTCTTGAGTTCCAGAGAGAACTCCGAAGGTGTATCCATTTTTCCTGCATCATAGGGCTTTCTTTCATGATTCAGTCTTGATTTAGGTCTTCCTAAAGGGTGTCCTCCACTTTATTGAGTGGATCTTTGTGCTAATACAATAGCCTTCATGTAAACTTTGCCAAACACTTGATTCAAATAAAATGCTAGGAACCAGAGACATGCCCACAGTGGCTTTGGTGGTAGTGTGTGGAGATTAAGGAGGTTTGAAGCATTCCTGACCTCACCATCCTCCATCTCTACAAAATCTGAAGAATCCAAGGCCCCCATCAAATCTCTTTCCTCCAGTCAGTTTTACTCCCTTGCCACATTTTTGAATCTTAACTTGTTCTACTTTCTAACACCATCATTTCTCACTTAATCTTTTTCATTAACTCCTTTCTTTTTCTTTATGCTTCCTTGAGGGCCTATAGACGTCTAGGCAGATCTGGTTAATTTTTTTAAAAATCTATTTACACTTAGGGATTGTGAAGAAGGTAAGAAATAAAAGTGTTTTGGATTTTTTTTATTATTATTAAATCATAGCTGTGTACATTAATGCAATCATGGGGCACCATACACTGGTTTTATACACCGTTTGACATATCTTCATCACACTGGTCAACATAGCCTTCCTGGCATTTTCTTAGTTATTGTGCTAAGACATTTACATTCTACATTTATTAAGTATACCCTTTTAGATGCACCACAGGTGTAATCCCACCACTCACCCTCCCTCCACCCACCTCCCACCTTACTTCCCTCCCTTTCCCCCTCCCCCATATTCTTAGGTTATAACTGGGTTATAGCTTTCATATGAAAGCCATAAATTAGTTTCATAGTAGGGCTGAGTACATTGGATACTTTTTCTTCCATTCTTGAGATACTTTACTAAGAAGAATATGTTCCA
>CAUYPK010077753.1:0-27625 GCA_963574355.1 Loris lydekkerianus | reverse complement strand
TTTTTTTTTTTTTTTTGAGACAGAGTCTCAAGCTGTCACCCTGGGTAGAGTGCCATGGTGTCACAGCTCACAGCAACCTCAAACTCTTGGGCTTAAGCAATTCTCTTGCCTCAGCCTCCTAAGTAGCTAGGCCTACAGGTGCTCGCCACAACGCCCAGCCAGATGCTGTGATTTCTTGAAGAAGCAGCCTAGTATGTAAAGAGTGCAGATGTAACGCTTGCCTTTGTTCATAAACATATGGCCCAAGACCTGGAATGTTCCTGGCCAATCTACGCCAATGTCATTGCCAGATTCTAACATGGTTTCAGTTATGGCTAGATCCAGGGTACAAGTAGTGTTTCTGGGATCCATTTTTTGATTCTCTGTCCTTCATTTCTGCATCCTCTGTGCTGGCTTCATTCTCCAACATTTTGCTCCAGTGATGGCAAGCTACCTCAGCTCCAACCTCACATAGACCCTCCCCGGCTCAAGAGCAGCAGGAAAAGGGAAATTTGAGTCATCTAGCATTAGTTCCTATTAGTTCTGATTGGCTTGGATTGAGTCACGTGTCCATGTGTGAACCAATCACAGCAGCCAGAGGAATGTAATACTCTGATTGGCTGGCCCTGAGTCTTAAAGTCTATCCCTGCAACCAAGCAGGGAAATAGCCAATTGGAACACATGGGCTGCTAGCTGGGGAGGGGAGGCTCCCTGGAAGTCCAGGGGAAGGGTAAAATGACACTACACAGCAAAACCAAGAGTTGTTAGCACAATGACCACTGGTGGACTGCCTGATGTGCCACTGGGCCTTTCTGAGTGATAGTTGGCCCACATCCTGACAGGCAGCCCTGAGCTCCCAGGACCTTGTCCTCTTCTGACTGACAGTTGGCCAGTGCATTGACAGGCTGTTGGCAGCCCCCCTCCTGACTGGCAGTCAGTGGGTGCCCTGGTGGGCAGTTGGCACCGCAGTGTAGGCAGTTGACCAGTCCTACCTGGCAGTCCCTCAGGGCTGCCCCAAGGAGGGGAGACATCTGGCAGTGGACACCATCTGGCTCTGCCTCTGCCCCTCTTTGTAGGAATGGAATCACTGCACCCCCATTCCCTCGTCACTGGGAGAAAATGGCAGCTAGTTCTGAAAGCCTTTTGTCCTCTTGTGGTAGCAGGAGGCCCTGTCCAGCAGGAACAAGATGCCTTTTAGGGCCAACAGTGCCCTCTGGAAGTCAGGGCCAGTGGCCCTGGGGTGGAGGAATTCAGGAAATGTTGGAATGGGTGCCCAGCTTGTCCCTGCTCATTCAGTGTCACTCAGCTTCCAACAAATAGTTCTTAAAGGCCCACTGTGGGGCAGGCAGCAGGACATGGCGGTGAACTTGGGCAGGGGCTTGTCTCCACTGAGCTTTCTGCCCGTCAGGATGGGAGGACCATCAAATGGACGCTGAGCAAGCATATGGGGGCGAGGGGCCCAGGCTCTGAAAAGGCAGCTGGGCCAAGTCTGAGAGGACATACAGGTCCAGCAGGGATTTTGGACCTACTCCCAAGGCAGAAGGCACTAAAGCAGGCAGTGCCACGGCGAGACCAGCATTTAAGAATGGTTGCTGCAGACGAAGGGGGACTGACTGTGAGGGCATGGGCAGAAGCAGAAAGCCTGTTCATAATTCAGAGAAGAGACAGGGGGCAGCTGTCAGGACTGGGCGGGTCTGTGTGGGGACACAAAGACCCCAGGGAGGGGGGCACAGCCGCTGGAGGAGAAGGCCAGTCTCTCTGGAGAGAGTGGGTGCTGGGCTAATTCCATTCTTCCAAGGAGGGGTAGAGCTGCCCCCGTGCAGGAGCCAGGGACATCAGGAGTGCTTGGTGCACATGCCAGCCCCACAGGCCAAGGAAGCTCTTTAGGAAAGGAAAAGGGTCCGCATGCCAGGCTGGGAGGGGCTGACCAGAGGCAGGGAGGAAATACCAGTCCTGGCTGGAAGGTCGAGGGTGGGCGTTGTCCAAGAGCCAGGAGGCCAGAGGGCCAGGGGGAGCAGCAGGTCACCCCCCCTTCAGGAACTCAGAAGCTGAGGGTCCCTTTGTGTATCAGGGAAGACCCAGCCAGGAGGAGGAGCTGTAGGCCTCTCTCCCGGCAGAGCAGAATGTCACCACAAAAAACACGCATGTGCTTCTCTCGAGAGGTGGCATTCACAGAGGGCTGCACCACTCCTGTGAGGCTGGGCTTGTGGCCCTGTGAATTGGGATTCAGACAGTGGCCGTCCCTCAGAAGCAGCACGGGAGAGCAAGGCGGCACCTGCCCCTTCAGCTCAGGCCTCCAGGCCTAGGCTCCTAAGATAAGGCTGCCCTGCTGGGGCTGGGACCCAGGCAGGAACACGGCTCCCAAACCCCACCATCCTTCTACTCCCTGGTTTGTTCTGGACTGTGCCAATGGTCTATCTCCCCTCGAGTGCTGTCACTTCTTCCCCTCCATCTCCCTGGACACACCCCTCTCCATCATCACACCCTCCACAGAGGCCCCTGCCTAATCTGCACTTTTGGACAGTTTCCTAAGTGGTCTCAGCCTCCAGATGTTCTATTCCACGGGCACCTCCCACTCAAACCAACAGGGGGGAGGGTCCTTTCCAGAGCTCAGATCTGACCATGCCACTCGCTACCTTCAATGGCTCCCCATTGCCCACAGGATAAAGCTTTTATTACTCCTCAGCAAGGCCTGAAAGGCTTTTTCTGACCTGGTCCACAAATTTCCCCAAATGATTTTCTAGAGTAGAAGGAGCATTGTCTCCCTGGACAAGCATTAAAGAAACCGTTTTATTCTCATCAACACACAGAAAGATGGAGTCCCTCCTTTACAAACAAAAGTGCTAGCAACTCAAAGGGGTGTGCATAAACCTTATTAGTGTTGGTGGAAAATGGGAAACTAGGCAAATTTCCATCCATAGTAGTATGGATAAATTAGGGTGTACGTTCACACAATAGAATATTCCTCAGCAACGATGGTGAGCAGACGCCTGCTACATGCGACAGCGTGGGTGAATCTCACAAGCATAATACTGCGCAAAAGGAGCCCAATAGGAAAGGCTTCACTCTGAATGACACCATTCAGAAGAAGTTCAAACACAAGCACACCTAATCTATGATCTCCAGCAATCACCCTCGGGGCTGATAGGTTGTAGGGGGATCATCCTGGGGCTACAAATCATCGGTGTTGTGATCCGAGTGATGGCTACACAGCTGGACTGGGTGGGCATTGGGCATTGACTGAGCCTTGCACTTCAGAACTGTGCAGGTAAGTCCGCCCCACTTGAAAGGTAAGCAAGTGAGAATAACCACAGTTCACCCAGACTAGCAATATCGAGCCACTTTTGAGAAGAATGAATGGGGCATTTTTGACCTGGGGCTGCCACCATGCTTTGTCGTTAGTAGGCAGTATTAGAGCCGATGTGAACATCAGATCTCATTATTGCCAAAACAAGTGGCTCCCTGTCCTCCCACACACACACACACACACACACACACGCACGCACGCACATGCACGCACGCACACCCGGGTATCCACACGCCTGTGTACGTTTGTGAGTAAAGAGACAGTGGAGAAAGGTCACTTAAGATATGCGGGGGTGGGGCTGGAGACAGGGTGATCCATTCTTTATGGATCTTTGCGTTTCCACTGACTGACGCCAACATGTGAGGCTTTTATAATTGCCAAAAAGGGATTTTAATGAAAGAATGAAAAGGGAGACTGGGAAAGTGAGCACAGTGGCTTCAGGACCAGAGCGACCTGGGTTGTTTGTTCTGTCACCACCTACTTGGGAGGCCCAAGGAGAGTGACTCACCCCTGCTCCCCAGCCCTGCCTCCTCCGCTGGGAGACAGAGAGACTCCATGGAATACGGAAGTCACATGGGCGGGTGCTTTGCACCCTGGGACCCTGCCCAGTCAGTGGCTGTCACTACTGTCATGACTGTCCTCTGCCCTCCACCCCCACCTGATGCCCTCTCTGTTCCGCCTTCCACATCCTCCCACCCCACCCCTGCCCTGCATGTGTCAGATGAAAAGGGAGCTGGGGATAGGAAGGGTCTGCGGGGACCAGCCCTTGAGTGGTCAAGGGCACATGGGAGGCCCAGAGGCCACCCCCAGGCCAGGGAAGGAGGCTGGCCTCCCCTCTGAGGCTGACTGCTCCGTGTGTCCAGCTCCTGCCAAAAGCTATGATGACAGATGGCCCCCATAGGAAAGGTCACTGTCTCCTGAGCACTTGTGTATTTGGCTAAGGCGGGCGGGTGGGGCGCCTTGCGAGGCCGGGCAGATGTCTGGCGTTTGGGGGCCTGGACCTCACCAGCAACCGGACTTTATTTTGGTTACTGAAGATGGGAAGGCTCCGGTCATAAATATCTGCCGTTCGCGCAGCCAGCCTCTCCCCCGGCGGCCTGGCCCCAGGCCCCTTCAAGGCCGGTGTGTCCCGCCTTGCCGTGAGGGGTGAGGGCAGGAGGTCTGGTGGCTCAGAAGCCCAGTGGGGAGGCGGAGGAGAGGGGAGAGGGGTCTCGGGGCCTGGGTTCAGAGCAAGGTTAGCCAAATAGTGGATAAATTAAGCGAGGGAACAGACAGCTCCCCTCGCAGTGAACTTTTCACCCAGCTAACCTGCTCCTCACCCACTCTCAGGTGGCAGCGGCACCCGCCCCGGGGCTGTCACCTCTGGGGGGTTGTCACCTGCCTCTTCCCCCACTGCTAGCCCAGGTGAGAGTGTGAGGGTGGAGAGCTCGGGACCAGCTCCTGAGTCAATGGCCCAGCAAGAAGCTGCTGTCGCCTAGTTGGGGAACTCAGGGCTTGGACCTGGCCTGGAGCCTGTGGTAGGGGGGGTATGGCCACTCTCTCCCCTTGTGACCAATGCTTTCACCTGGGTAGTCACAGCACCCCAGCAAGCCCCAGCATTGGGCCTTGACATGGACAGGGGACCCTTGAAGGTGGGCCAAGGTGGTCCCAATCTGAAGTTGGCCCTGGTGTTTTGGGGTATCACCCAAACAAACCATCTAGCCCAACCCTTCTTCACTTTGCTGGTTTCCGGCCAGCTCCTTCAGGAAGTAAGGGAAGAGGCCCTCCTTATGGCAAAGTGGACTTCAGGGTCCCCCAGGAAATGTCCACTACCCTAGGCTTTTGCCCCAAAGAAGTCTGTCCCTTACTCACAGGGTCTCTCTGGGACAGGCCTCTTGGATAAAAATGGGCTCCAGGCCATCAAGCCATAGAGTCTGCCAGAGGAGGGTTTGTGGGTTGGGGCAAGACCCAGGGAGGGGTCAGGGCTCCCTAGGAAGGAGGGGAGCTGGAGGAGGTCCTGAGGCTCAGCCACCTGGCCACCTGGCCACCCTTTTCCCTCATTTCCTGCACTGGTGGCTGCTCAGCCCATATCCATGGATGGTGCTCTCAGAAGAGGCTCGAGCTGTGCCACGGGGCAAAGGGCGACCCAGGGGGGGCACAGCAGGTCGCAACAGTGCACTGGAAGTGGCCTGATGTCCCCTCACCTCATGGGCAAGTGTGGCTGTGTGCTGTGGCATGCAGGGCACTACGTCTGTGCTCTCAGACATGAGAGACAACGGGGGGGGGGGGGGCAGGAGGTAGATGGACAGTAGTAGACACAGATCACCCAAGGCACAAATGACAGACGGCGGCAGGAGCCCCCAGGGAGTTAATGGAATCCTTGGGGTGTGGCTTTAGTTGGGTGGTCAGCAAAGCCCTCTGGGAGGAGATGGCCTTTCAGCTGAGGTCTGCATGATAAGAAGAGTGGTGTGGGGAAAGGCAAGAGCTTGGGGGCAGCCAGAAGAGTCAGAAGCCAGGAAGTAAGCAGGGACCAGGCCAAGGTCACAAGCTGAGATTTGCCCTTGGCAACCTCTTGGTAGGATGTCCTCTGGCTGTCGCCTCCAAGCAACCCCACCTCCCTGACAGGGGCACCCTCTGGTCCCACCAACCACAGGAAGAACCAAGGACAGATGAGCCCTCTGGGAGGCTCAGTCTGGGTTTCTGTAAAATGGGAACTTGGTACTGACCGTCTCAAGGACTGAGGGAGAATTAAAAAATGCAGCTGCTGGGGCAAGGGAGCTGCCCCGGAGAGAGGATGGAGGAGGAGGAGGAAGAACAGAGCTCACAGCTGGGCCAGCAGGAGGGAGCATTTGGCCCCTTCTCACAGGCACAGACTCTCAAACGTGGCCAACACGCCGTGAAATAAAATGAAAATGAATGCTTTGGTCCCGTCATCTGTAACTTTGTTCTTTACCTGGGGGGATGCAGTGTTCACAGGCCTTGGGTCTGTGTAGGAGGCGAGGGTTGGCCCATCCCTCCTGCCCCGGCACCTCCAGGGTCTGTACACTCTGACAAGCTGCCTGCTCCTCTGCTGGACCCAGAGCCATTAAAGAAATATATCTAGTTTCAGGACAATAATGTCAGAGTCTGGGCCCTAGACTTGCGTTCCTAAAAGTGGGACTCTGCTACCCACCCTAGCCACTCCCTCCTGCCTGGTCCTCCTGGAGTCAGGAGGCTGCCAGCCTGTGGACAGGGACCTACTGGATGGACCCTGTAGGCTTTTCACCCCATAATTATAGGCTGTGGCCTGGGAAACAGAGAACTTGGACCCAGTTCAAGGGTGGAAAAGATGAGAATCTGGCTGTCCTACAAAGATGTCCTGATTTCAGGGAATCTTGCTGGGATTCCACAAACCGTCACCATTCTCTTGCTTCCTACCATGAAATTAGCTCTGTGTTTTCTGATTATAAAATTAATATGTACATTGTACTCATGATTTTAAAAAATTAAAATAATGTGGATCCATTATTTTAATTCAGATCTGGCTGCCACAAATAGGTTTTCCCTCACCACCCCATTAAAGCCCCATCTGGTGCAGAGGAAATGCCTCATTCAGATATGTGGGGTGAATGAATGAATGAATGAAGGAAGGAAGGAGGGGGGGGGTAAGCTACCTCCAAGTTAAACTTCATTGAGTGCTGATGACGTTCACGATGGGTCACTGTGGTCATCGGCATCCAGAAACAGGTTCCCTCTGAAGCTGGACCCGGCCTGCAGCGGGATTTCCCCTGGGGACCCTGACCTTTCCACTTCCTGTCTTTCCCACAGTTCCCAGGCCAGGGGCTTCCCGGAGCAGATGGTCTGTCCATGGCCTTATTGTCTTAGAATATTTATTCAGTATTATTAAATAGGCAGTATCGTGACAAGAAAGAAAAACATGAAAAAAAAATACGGCATTCACCAACTCCCCTCGTTGGACCATCTTTCCATCACTGTCTGTTGACCGGTCCTCCGGCCTCAGCTCAACGCAGACTAATTTGTACAATTTGTGCATCTTTTTTTTTTTTTTTAACTAATTTTTACAATTTATAATGTTTACCTAACATTCTCATAATTTTCTGCTTCTCTGCATAATCTTCAAGGTTCTCACTTTAGATATAATTTTAATAGCTTTATACTATTCCTTCGTGTGGTTTTTATCATAGTTTTGGAAACTTTTCTCCTAGTGGGTGTTTAGGTTGTTTCCAGTTTTTTTTTTTTCCCTCTGATAATAATGTAACCATGCATATTTGAAGGGTTCTGGCTTTTTGTGTCTTTTAAACCTTTTCCTTGGGATGAATTCCTGGGACTGAAAATGTAAATAGATTTAAGACATTCTTTCTCTGGATGTTATTTATTTTTAAGGAGCAATAAAAATTTGCAATGTCATGGGCAGCACAGTGAATGTCTGATTTCTCTGCATGCTTGCCTATGCTGGGTGTGGCCTAATTTTGTTTTTGCTAACTTAGTCAATATAGTCTCTCAATGCTATTAGTGCAGATAAACTTTTTTCAGTGTAGTGGTTCAGAGCATGTGAGGTTAGCAAGTTAATTAACCTCTGAGCCCCTACTGTCAGATAGGAGTCCCATCCCCCCATGGGGTTATTATAATAAGGTTTTTGCTCCCATTTGACCAATAATTTTGGGTTTTATCTGCATATTTATAGGAGCTTTAGACACATGCAAAACTTTCAAGAGTGCCAAAATAAAACCATAGTCTTGGCCCCAAGACTTTACAATCTCTTTTCCTATTTCCAGTATCTCTGGGAATACTCTATATGTGTCTTTTGGGAATAGCTCGACTCTACAATAATAATTACAGCCCCCAGAGAACTCAGAAGTAAATTAATTTTATCCCAGATACAGCTATCAGGGTTGTGACTATGTAAACAGTTTTCAGCATTTCACATCTGACTGAATGGATTATACATGCTGCAGGAACCCGTTTGGTTTGAGAGATCTAATTAAAACAGGAATGCAAAACTTTCTTTGGCACAAACAAAGGCATTAGAGAACGTCATAGATAATACAGAAAAATTCAGAACATGTCACAGAAACCAAACTTTGCATTTACTGGTTGAATTTTCTTGCTATATGTACTTCCTGCGATGATTAAATGAGATCTAAAACTCTTAATGCAGGGTCTAAGACAAGATAAACATTCAATGAATATAGCCTGCCCACCTCCAGATTTTTCATATGTAAAAGAGTCCTTCATGGCCTTTGTTCACATATATAGGACTCTTGGTGTTTTTCTTGTTTATTTTTATGAGATCTTTATATATTGTAGCCACTCTTCTTTTGCTTCATGTTCTCTGACATTTCACTTTGTTCACCCAATTTAGAACTTTGGAAAGTTTGTGGGTTTTGATGTCTGTTCCTCCCTAAGACAAGTCTGGAGTTGTATCAGAGTCACCCCCCTCCCCCCACCCCACCCTCAACTGCGTAAGACCCAGTGGGCTGAAATGGGAGTCTGGAGGTTTAGCAGTTGGAGTAATTTAGCTGATTTTGTCCCAGGCTCGGGCAGCTTTCTCTGATGTCCTGGTTCCCCAGAGACTTGGCTCATTGAACCACATGGAATAATTCTTTTGAAATGTAAGGACTCAGAATCATCTCATTCAGTGGGGCTTTTCCCTCACACTTGATTTGGGGTCAGATTTTTGATTTTGTGGTAGTGATTTTCACTGGTCTTAATTTTTTCTTTTTCTTTTGCAGTGAATTCATCCATCAAAGCTTTCTGAGCACAAGACACTGATTTTGGGGGACACAGTGGTGAACAAAGCACACATTCCTGAGGGATGCACACTGGCCAACGGTATCCAGTCAAGGAGTGTTCAGGGGCACCTGCTGTGTGCCAGGCTACGTGCTGGAGCGAGAGACACACAAGTGAGCAGGGATAGACCCTGCCCCAGGGGCTCAGGAACTTGTCATCAATACAAATAAATGGAACATGCCATTAATCTGCCCTGTGAAGGAGCGGTTGGCAGAGTTGTCAGGCTTGTAACACAAGGATGTGACTTCTTCTGACCAGGAGTTCCCAGGAAGGGTATCAGTCAGGGAAGGCTGCCCAGAGGAACTTCCATGTGCCAGGAGCTCTGAAGGCTGACTTACAGTTAACTAGGCAAAGGGGAAAGGACTTTCTGAGATAAAGGGACCAGCACAGCGCCTGGGGTGGGAAGCAGTCATGTCAAGTCCACTCAGGGCTGGGCTCAGGGTCGGGCACTGGGACTCTTGGGACCAAAAGCCTGGGTGTCTTCTAGTCTGGTGGGTCAGAATGTGGGGTTCCCCTTCCCCAGTTCATCCCATCCTCAGGGGCCCAATCTGCCACCTGGACAGCTTGTCTCTTGTCCAACTCCCTTGTGGGGAGTTGAGGGGAAGACGACCATTTTTGGAGAGCCCGTGGCAGAGAGCAAGGGAAGGCCCACTGCAACCCCACTGTCACCCTGATACTTTCTCTGACCTCAGCTGGAGCTTGGCTTCCCGCCCTTCAGGAGTTCACTGGGAGGTGAAGTCTCCTCCAAGCAGAGGCTGGTTTCTTCCCCTCCCAGGAGGCCTGGGCTGTCCAGACAAGGCCTGGGAAGGCCCCTTTCTCCTTTTCCAGAAGCTATCTGGGATCTGAAGGGCCATTTTATTTGTCCAGCTCTGTCCTCTACCCCTCTTGCTCTGGGGATCAAGCAACTAGGGCTCCCAGGACTGTCCTTTCCTTGGTATAGGACCCCAGACCTGGGGTCTCAGGGACTGAGGTTGGAATCCTGCAACTCCTTCAAGTTGCTGATACAGAGGGGCCCCAGCTTCCCTGCAGGTGCAAGGAATGGCTCAGAGCTCAAGTTCACTCTGTAGCTCCCCAAGGACGATGGGAGTGACCAGCACCTTGAGCACCTCGTGGTTTGCAAAGTGCAGGCTCTGGCTCGTCACCTCTGCGCACTCCTGGGGGCTGTCATTGGCTTCCCACCCGGTCCAGGGAAATTCCAGCCCATAACTCAGGGCCTTGGCAATGGCTGCATAGACTTTGGGGTCAGACGCCTCTGGGTTGGAATCCCTGATCTATCTCTACGCTCTGCAGGGCACTAGAGCCTTGGTTTCTTCATGTGTAAAATGGGGTTCACCCCTGAGCTGCAGAGCTGTGGCACTGATGGTGGCAGCTGGCGACATCCTGACAGCAGTGGAGGGGGAGGGGTGTTTGCTACTCAGAGAGTTGGTCACCACAGGTGTGGACGCTGGGGAGATGGTCAGTGCTGCCCAGGTAAAGCTGCACTTGTAGATGTCTGAGTGACAGTAGGGAGGCTGTGCCAGCAGCTCTGATTTCCCCTCATAGGAACCCAGTGATGGAGATAGAGGTGGGATGAGCCTCTTTGAGGATGCAAAGGTTCAGAGAGGTCAGCAAACTCACTCTAGGTTGCACAGCAGGTAAAAGCCCCAGCTGGGATCCTCCACCGATCAGTGGGCCCAGGAGCCCACCCGCTGCACACTCAGAAGGGCTGTTTGCTGAGAACCAGTCTTGGACCCGAAGCTTGGAGCTGAGCAAAAAGAGTTTCCAGCGCCAGCTCTGTCTGTGAGCCCAGAATTCCCCAACTCCCTTGCACTGCACTCTTGGGACCCCAGGCTGGTGCCCCAGCACATAGGGCTTCAGTCCCTGAGCCTATCTCTTGAAACTTGGCGTTGTAGATGGGGGAGGGGGACAAAGGGAAATCAGGCCCCTGGGCGGAGAGCGGTGTGGTGTGAGGGCTGGCCAGCCAGGTCCTTTTGTTGCACGCTGACAGGATGGTGCAGCCACCACACACTTCAGCTGCCAACTTGCTGCGGTCACTCAATCCATCACGGAGGGCGGGGGCTCCCGGCCCCCTGGCTCCCGGCCGCTCAGCCTGCAGTGTTATTTTAGTCTGACTCGGGCTGTGAGATAAACGGGGCATGAACTGGCCCCCTGGCAGGAGGTCAGCCCCTTCTGCCCTCATTAAAGTGCCAATCAAGAAGAGGAATGGGGACAAGCTGAGTGCACTCGGCCTCCTTGGCCTAGGGAGCAGGAATCGGTCTCCCCCCACCAACAATGCCTGGTGAATCCCACCCAGGGCCTATGGGATGGTTGCAACATCGACAGAGCATCCTGCCCTGGATCTTCCCCACCATGGAGGAGGGTGGGGAGTTGGAAGTTCAAGGCAGCAAACACCCACCCCCAGCCCCTGCCCCCACAGGTAAGCTTGCTTGCTGCTTACCTGCTGCTACATAATAAACCACTCCAAACGTTTTGGCTTAAAACAACCGCTACTTTATTATCTCTTTTGAATCTGAGGGTGGACTGGGCTCAGTGGGGTGGATCATCTGCTCTGTGGGCTGGCAACTTGAGTGGCATGAGCTGGGCTCCCCGGGGCTGGAGAGGAGCCTCAGCATAGCCCAGGCACACACCCCGTGTCTCTGTGGGGCATTGGGTGTGGTGTGCACCTGTAGTCCCAGGTACTAGGGAGGCCGAGGCAGGAAAATTGCTTGAGCCCAGGAGTTTGAAGTTGCACTGAGTTATGATGACGCCACTGAACTCTAACATGGGCAACAGAGCCTGATGTTATCTCAAAAAGAAAAAAAAAAGAATGGATTAGGGTGGAAGAAATAACAGCATTCTTGTATGGCCATTGACAGATCTGGTGATTTAAAAAGGGACAATTTCAGGCCCAATGTCCTTGATTAGGCAAGGGGGGTGTGGCACACAGGGCATGCGCACAAGAATTGGGCTAAGGGTAGATGAGTGTTGGGAGGACGGAGCTGTTGTCTGAGCCTCTGGGCCCTGCCACGTGGGCAAGGGCAGCCTGTGCGGGACCCTGGCCAGTCTCTGCCACTCCTTGTGCTTTGCTCTTCCCAGGCTTTTGTCCTAACATAGCTCAAGTTGGCCCGGGAAGCTACCCCACCGTAGCTGGCTGGAACCAGAGTGCTACTTCATCACTTTCCTACGCATTTTTTAAAATTTAGAGATTTTTAAATAACAGATAAGGATTTAAAACAATTTTTTTTTAAGCAATCAGAGAAGGAAAATGCTCTTAAACATAATTTCCCATAGGAGAAGTACACATTCGAACTACACTGAGCTACCCATTTCCCCTGCACTGGCGAGGTTCGAAAAATTCGCTAACACACTGTATCAGTAAGGGTGGGCAGGGAGAGGGGAACACACCCTCATTCGTTTCTGGTGGCAGGGAAAATTGGTATAGACTCTGCAGAAGACAATTCAGAAAGGTTTACCAAAATTGCAAATGCACCAAGGGGCATGGAGTTATTCCTCTTCTAAGCTGTAACGTACACATCACAAAATCAAGGTCGCACAAGGTGATTCCTTGCAGCATGGTCTGTGATAGCAAGAATACCAGGGGTGCAACCTACTGGGCCTTCGGTAGGGGACTGAAATAAACACAGGACATACCTCTACAATGGAAATCACACCACCATGCAAGAAAATCAGAAACCTCTTTATGTGCTGTTACGGAATGATCTCCAAGATATACCATTGGTAAGTGAAAAAAGCAAAGAGGCCAGGTGTGGAGGCTCACACCTGTAATCCGAGCACTCTGGGAGGCCGAGGTGGGTGGATCACCTGAGCTCAGGTTTTCAAGACTGAGCCAGAGCAAGACCTCTCTCTCAAAAAAAAAATAGCCAGGTCTTGTGGCGGGTGCCTGTAGTAGTTCCAGCTACTGGGGAGGCTGAAGCAAGAGGATCCCTTGAAGCCAAGAGTTTGACGTTGCTGTGAGCTGTTTGCAGAGTTGCCTAATCTAAAACATTGGCCTTTAGCAGACAGAGTACTCTACCAAGGGCGACCAAGTGAGACTCTGTCTCAAAAAATAGAAAAGAAAAAAAAGAAGCAGTATATTAAAATTTTGGAAAACAACAAAAATTGGGGCAAATGTGTAAATATGGTCGTGTATGTAATTACCTACATATCCATAGAAAATGTGTGCATGTGTGTGTCTCCCTGGAAAAATACACAGGAAACCAGGCAGGGGAACAGGATAGCTGGATGATCCATCCGGTGAGAAGGAGAAAAGAGGCAGAGAAACCATAAATAAAACCAAACACAGGGGCTGGAGACAGCGTTTAGCAAACAACGCTAATGTAGGCCGCTTCCTGTGCCCTTTTGAAACACCGCATTTCCATTTTCTAGATTGACGTGTTTCAGGAATTCCAGCTAGAAAATCTGGAGGCATTTATACCCGGCAATTTGGCCATCACGTAGGCAAAGCGGGCAGCAGGCCAGCGAGGGGTCAGCCCGCGGGTCTCACTGGCTAAGTCCCTCCTTTGTGTTTGTGATGAAACTACCACTCTGGGAAGACAGTTAACAACCAGTGACTCAACTTTCCTGTTTTCTGTCTGTTGACATTTTAAAAATATTATAAATTATTAAATCCAAACACCAACAGCCACAGACTGGCTCTTTCATCATTTTCGAGAACTTGGTTGAGGTCATAACTAGATTAATGGAACAAAGCTAGGGGTCAAAATGTGGCTGATAAGTTGATAGGATGCCCCCTTTCTCCCAATGCGTCCGCGTTTATTAATGTAATTGATGTTATCTTCTGAAATAAACCAGGTCAAGTTTGTAACCACTAATTCCCATGCTGGACAGACGTGCAGGGGAAGCCTTTTGGTCAGATCTGGGCCATGGAGGTCTTTGCTGGGCTGTTGTGCCCCTGGCCTGCGTCGTGTGTGTGTGTGTGTGTGTGTGTGTGTGTGTCCACGTGCCCATCTCCTGCCCGGGTGCTCGGACTTTAAACGCTCTGGGCAGCTGGCCAGCCCTTGGCTTTATTTGCAGAGTTGCCTAATCTAAAACATTGGCCTTTAGCAGACAGAGCCAGGCTCTAGGACCCCGAGGGATGAAGAAGCAGGTGGTCCTCATGTCTCTTCTGACCATCAGAGGTCTCAGTGGACCCTTAAAGCACCATGGGTGTCACCTAAATTGCATGGCCAGAAAGACTAGAGTTAAGGCTCAGCACCCGACACCCCAGTGTCGGCCACATGCACCGAGGCTGGTGTGTTTGAACCTGGCCCGGGCCTGCTAAACAATGACAACTGCAACAAAAAACTAGCTGGGCGTTGTGGCGGACGCCTGTAGTCCCAGCTACTTGGGAGTCTGAGGACAGAGAATCGCTTAAGGCTAAGAGTTTGAGGTTGCTGTGAGCTGTGATGCCCTAGCACTCTACCAAGGGCGACCTAGTGAGAGTTGTCTCAAAAAAAAAAAAAAGAAGACTAGAATTAAATTAACTTTGGTGGGCAGGGTGTCTTCAGAGGGGAAATTATAAGACTGGACTACCCTGCCGTGGGCAAGCGGGCCACTCCTGATGGGGCAGGCTGTGGGGGGAAGGGCTGCCCACGGGCTCCCCACACACTCCTGGGCAGGTCCCGCGGGCTCCCTGCTGCAGTCTCGCCTCACCTTCCTCTCACCCAGCCACACGTGCCCACAGGGCTCCCACATTAAATAGGTCCATCTGATAATGACTTGCCCTTTGCCCACCAAGAAGTTCCCCTTATCTCAAAGGCATGGCTCTTCATGGCAGCCTTTAGGAACAAAGTTGGGGGGCCAGGAGGGCCTGGGCAGAGGAGCGGGCTCCCACCAGCCCACAGATCCCCCAGTTCCCCCTGCTGTCGTGGCTGGCTCAGCTTCACCCAGCACAGGGAAGGGCACCCTTCTCTGCCCTTTGTACCCCCCTTCGGCCACCCTTGCAAAGCCCAGCCCCTTTCTCATCTTGAGCGGCCTGTGAGTGTCCTGGGTCACGTCCACGTGGGGAATAGTTTAGCAGCTTGGGCCACAGCTGACTTCTCTGCACAGATAGGAGGTGATGAGTTGGCCAAGGACAGGAAGCTGCTCAGCCACGCGGAGGCTCTGGGACTAGGCTTTCATGTCAGGAACCCTCAGGGCCCAGGATCCAGAGTCTGGACACTTCAGAAAGTGTTTCCTCTGCGTTTCACTGGATTGTCCCAGCATCTACTGGGACACCAGCTGTGGAGGCCATTGAAATGTGCCTATTCTGAACTGAGATGTCCTATGGACATAAAACCCACATCACATTTTGAAGATTTAGTACAATGTAAGAATATAAACTAAATTTTTATTAATTTTTATACATAGTATTGATCACACATTAAATGATAATATTTTGTGTTTTTGGTTTTTGAGACAGAGTCTCACTATGTCACCCTCGGTTGAGTGTCATGGCATCAAGCTCATAGCAACCTCAAACTCCCGGGCCTAAGCGATTCTCTTGCCTCAGCCTCCCAAGCAGCTGGGACTATAGGCACCTGCCACGATGTCCAGCTACCTTTTCGTTGCAATTGTCATTGTTGGTGGCAGGCCAACAAACTCGCCATCTTTGGTGTATGCAGCTGGCACCCTAGCTGCTGAGCCTAAATGATAATATTTTGAATACATTGAGTTAAATCTATTATTAAAATTAATTTCTGATTTCCTGATTTCTTTTTCCTTCTTAAAAAACATGACTCTCGGCCAGGTATGGTGGCTCAAGCCTGTAATCCCAACACTCTGGGAGTTCGAGGCGGGTGGATCACCTGAGCTCAGGAGTTTGAGACCAGCCTGAGCACGACAGAGACCTCTTGGCATTACGGCAAGTGCCTGTACTCCCAGCTGCTTGGGAGGCTGAGGCAAGAGGATCACTTGAACCTAAGAGTTTGAGGTTGCTGTGAGCTGTGACACCACAGCACTCTACCGAGGGCAACAAAGTAAGACTAAAAACATGACTCCCAGAAAATTTAAAATGACACATGTGACTTGCATTCTTTCTGCAGGCCAGCGCTTGTCTCCTAGGTGAGACTGACGTTTCTCAGCATCCCCTGTCCTGTAGGGTTGAGGCAGAGTAGCCCAAGGGAAGATGCATAAGATGTGGGGGAAAGGGGAGGCTGGGCTTGCCGCCCAGCACCGACCCCAGGCCCACTTCAGACTCCTTGCTGCAAACTCACAGAGGCCCCGAAGAGGAACTGGTGCCTCTGCTGTCGTGTCCCTCCAGCGGGGGCAGGCCAAGGACCATCAGGTCCCTTCCACAGCTCTGTAGGGCCTGACTCCTAGAAGGTGTTCTTCACTCCATAACAGAGCCCCGTGGTTCGCGTCCTGGCTGAACCCACCCCTTCAGTGCACTGTGATAGTTCCCCTAACACATCTGAGAACGCAGAACACGCAGATTAGGGGATCAGCACAGCCGGCCACATCTCAGAAGCAGGAGACCTGCTCTTCCCTCAGTGGGCAGCCTCCTACCCTGGCCTTGAAAGATCCGTTTTTTCTTTTGCTACCCCTGCTCCTAATCATTCTCTCTCTCCCCCTCTCTGTCTCCTTCCTTAGCCCCTCAGCCCCGACCGGCCCCCTTTTCAAGGGCACGAGCATGTTCAACGCCCTGCTGCTCTTAAAACACCTAAAAGGCAAGAGGCAACCCTCCAGCCTCCCTTCCTCTCTCTCACAGTGAAACTTTAGAGTCTCATGTCCCCTTCCTTCAGTCACCTTTGGGTCCTATTCAACACAGGAGCTGGCTCCTGGCCCCCCTCCTGGGTCTGCGGGGAGAAGCCACCCGCTGCCTGGTCTCCAAATCCACTGTCTTCTTTTCAGCCTCGCCCCGCCTGACCTCAAAGCAGAGTTGGGCAGCAGTCCCTCTTCTCAGCCCTCTCCCCCATGCCCGCGACCTTCCTTGGTCACCACCCCACAGCCTCTCCCTGATCCCTCTCCCTCTCACAATCCTTACCAGGAGATTTCCAGGGCCCTGGCCTTAACCCACTTCCCACTTCACGCCCTCTCGGGGCACTGTCATTTGAATAGTTTGAACTGCTATCTCTGGAAGAACGACACCCACGTCTCTACTCCCACATCCAGTGCTGCCAACTGGGTTCCTTGGGGCCCCAAGTTCAATGTGTCCAAAGGGAAACTCATCACCTTCCCAGCACCTCCTGGTTCTCCATCTGACCCAGTGGTTAAGACCCTGTTACAAGTGCCCTAAAAGAGTAAAGGAACATTTGAACAGGCTCACACAAAGCCCAGGGGCTCAAAGGATGTCCTTGGGATCTGGCCTCTCCTGCGGCTCAGGCTAGCCTGCCTGTGGTTTGCCTTATCCTGGGGGAACCCCCACCCACACCCTACAGAATAGGTTGCTGGCAGCTCCGGGCTCTTATCTGCTAGGTTCAAGTCCAGGGGGAAGAAGGCGTCTCTTCCTGACAACATCTGCCCAAGTCTCTGGGATTCACTCTGATTGGACCAAATGTCCATTCTGGGACCAATCTCCAGGTTTGGAATTGCACTGATTGGCCAAGCCAGATACTGTGACTATCCCTGAGATAGTCATATATACAGCCATCCAAGACAACGGTGTGTGACTGCTTTGGTCAATGACGGACCACATGTATAATTGTGCTCCCAAAAGATTACTGTATTTTTATGGCACCTTTCTATTGACACCTTTTCTATTCAAATACACAAATACTTACCACTGTGTTACAGTCCCTACAATACCGTACCAGTTTATAGCCTGGGAGCAGCAGGTGACACACCAGAGCCAAGCATGTAGTGTTGCACCCTCTGGGTTTGCACCATGACAAAATTGCCTAATGACGCCTTTCTCAGAATGTATCGCCATTGTGCAAAAGGTCGATTGGCCAAGACTGGGTTACAAGCTGGGCGTTGTGGCGGGCGCCTGTAGTCCCAGCTATTTGGAAGGCTGAGGCAAGAGAATCGCTTAAGCCCAAGAGTTTGAGGTTGTTGTGAGCTGTGATGCCACAGCACTTCACTGAGGGTGACATGGTGAGACTCTGTCTCAAACAACAAACAAAAAAAGTATTATAGTACAAAAAAGGGCAGAATTAGTCCTTTCACATATTTACATTTTTATATTCACTTAGTGGTTTGAATTACTTGACTCTCTAGTAACTCATAAGCAGATTTTAATAAAATCCTTACGTCTGTGTAAGGTCCATCTATGGTTTTGATAATTACTAAATCATACCATATTGTATTTTCTTCACATTTCAAGTATGAACAAAGATTCACGCCTACCAGATAAAAAGATTGCACATCATCGTCTGCATGCACCATTTCACTGTTTACATTTTCAGACACAGAGTGCACATGGTCACATAAGATGACAGAACTGAAGTGACCAGAGTTTTATTGTTTCTTCTTAACAATCACTGTGTCACTGTTTACTTCAAATCAGAAGTATGTAGGAACAGAGGCTTTGGAACCCTGAACTGGGCCCCAGGTAAGTTTAACAACCCCAAACTTCCCGAACATTCTCTCCACGTGGCGGTGTGTAGCCGAGTCCGTGCACACTGGGCACCCATTGCATCATTGGCTGTTTTCAGAACAAATGTCTACGTGGAATGCCAGGTTTATTAAAAGAAAAGTAACACAAACGTGCTAATTGGAAGCTTACACATATATATTAAAACTCAACGGAATTGAAATCCACTAAAGATTTTTAAAGGGAGGAGAATTTTATCTTCAGACAACATCTCTCCAGATTTTGTTTAGAATTGCCAAGAGCAGGGTGATAATGAAAAGCAGGCGGGCGTTTAGGTCTGGTTTTTTTACTGTTGCTAATTGTCTGCAGGCCGGCGGAGAACTCTGTCATGTCCCTTGGCACCCAGGGTCCTGCTGCCGCTGACTGTCATGGGTCAACCCTTCCCCAGCCACCCTATCTCACTCCCTGTCTCTACCAGCCCTGCCACTCACACTTTACCCTAACGTTGCTTCTGCTCCGGCAATTCCAACTAAACACGCCTTACTGCGATGCCCTCCATGCTGGGGAATACAACGTGCGCCTTACATGATGTGTCAGCCATGCAATGCTGTTGACCACATCCTCCTTCTTGGAACATTCCCTTCTCTTTTCCCACCCGCCTCCCCAGCCTAAGCTTCCTTGGCTCTCACTCCCATGCGCATGGCTTTAGCGCGGGGGCTCCTCAGGCCCTGCTCAGCTCCTCTGTTCTTCCCATGATCTAGTCCCACTTCTCTCCAATCTGCCCCGATTTTAAACATGTCACTGGTTACTGAAGCTGAAAATCGGGAACCACCTTGATATCTTTTCCCCTGCCTATGTGAAGTCAATCCCTCTGGTTTGTCTGTTCTATCTGCTTCCTGGTCTCGCCTGGACTGCACGGCTCCTCTTGGCTTACAGTATCCAGGCTCCACTCTGCAGCCAGAGAGGTATTTTAGGAGATGCCAACCTTACTGTGGAAGCCTTGGCCTAAACTCTCTGCCAACACGGCTTATGCAGCCCAATGTGATCTGGCTCCGGCCACTTCTCCCACCTCCCCTCCTGTCCTCCAGCCAGGCTAGTGATTGCCGTCCTCACGTGCTGAGCAGGGCCTATTGCCCCTAGACACCGCCCTTCCCTCTCAGCCCCAAGAATTCTTCTCAGCCCTTCTGGACTCAGATCGCCTGCCTCTTCCTCAGTGAAGCCTTTCCTGCCCCACCCCAGAGTTCGTTAATTTAGCCCAGGGAGGACAGCAAGAGCGTCACCCTACTCATCGTATGTCCCTGAGGCCAAGCCCTAGCACCCAGTGCACACCGGACAGCAAGGCTGGCAGTGTGTCTCTGTTGTCAGAGGGCAGAGGCCTATCTACCTAGAATCAGTCATCCGTGTTTTGGGGACACCTGGGGATGTGTGATTTCTGTGCATAAATCATTGAACAAATTGAGAATTGCCTTTCTGCAGGCTGGGCCAAACTTCCCTGAAAGTTAAGTGTCTTAGGAAAGCAAACACACCCAAAAGGCAGGAATTTCCCCTCCAAAGTGGCCCTGGGAACCACTCAGCTCCTGCCCCTGCTCCATTCCCACACCCCACCTTCTTGCAGGGCTGACCTGCCCAGGGCTTCCCAGAGTCAAGTTGGTCTCCATCTATACATTTCTTCCAAGTTGAAATGTATGCCTGACCTTTTTGTGATTTTGAGTCAGACCAGAATAAGCATGAGGTGTGAAGTTTTATTAGCCCCCGGGAACTATTTATACTGGGTGTGCTGCTTGGGTAAGGGCTGTGAGAGAACAGGGTCTGGCTCCTCTCAGAGCGACAAATGGCTTGGCCCGGCTCCTGGGCGCAGAGAAGGCAGCTCTGTAGCACAATTGTTCCAGCATCAAATCCTTCTGAAGTTCCAACTGGATTATTTGGAGGAAGCTTAATTAAGGGTGCTGTGTTTTTTTCTTCTCTATCCTTTCTTCTAACTTTGTTTACTTTAAGCACTTACTGCTGTTCCAAAGGATATAGCTTAGGTTAGAAATTGCTCCCCGGGCCACTTGAAGATGTAGGTCAGAGCTCTCTCACACACAAAAAATAAGGAAGATCATATGGGATTTGATTAATAGAGTTTATGAACGTCTCCCCCTCTTCCTGTGCCTCAAAGAGAGAATCTATGTTTGTATGGTATATATACAGGAGTTCAAGGCCAGCCTGAGCCAAAGTGAGACTTTTGTCTCTACTAAACAGAGAAAATTAGCCGGGCGTTGCAGCGGGGGCCTGCAGGCCCAGCTACTCAGGAGGGTAAGGCAAGAGAATCACTTGAGCTCAAGAGTTTGAGGCTGCTGTGAGCTGTGACTCAAGGGCACTCTACCCAGGGCGACAAAGTGGGACTCTGTCTCAAAAAATAAATAAAATAAAATAAAAATAAAAGTAAAATTTAAAACTACACAGAAAGCGCTGAAAGGAGAATATTTAATACCAAAATCTATGAGATCGACTAAGCCGTACTCATAGGAAAATTTAAAACCTTAAAATGCCATCATTATTGAAGAAGACAGGTGAGGAAAACGTGACACAACAGAACTAGTTCCCTGAGAAGGTAAGGAAAGAACAGTAGCGGAAATCAAAACAGGCCCAGTGGAAGGGGATAAAAGACCAAAGATACAATCAATGGAGTAATTAAAGGCAGCAAAGAGGAATGTCAAACTGGTTCCCGAAAGAAAACAACCTCCTCCAAGTTAGCTATGAGAAAGAAATATGTAAGATTAGGAATGAGAAAGGAGAAATAATCAGATAGTTCTGAGGGTTCAGGGTAATTTTAAGAGAATACATGCAGCTGTGTGGCAACAAATTTAAAAACTTAAGACAACTGAATGATTTAATAAAAAAAAAAAAAAAATCAAACATTGCCAAAATTGACCTATGAGGAAACAGAAAACCTGACTATTGCCACGAACAGAGTAGACAGTGGGATGACAATGAAAGGGAACCACTGAAAAGAGTTCTGGAACCCAAGGGTTTACAGGCCACTTTTACCTACTTTTAAAAATCAGAAAAGGAAGCCAGGTGCGGTGGCTCATGCCTTTAATCCCAAGCACTCTGGGAGGCTGAGGGAGGTGTATTGCTTGATCTCACGAGTTCGGGACCAGCCTGAGCAAGATTTAGAGACCCTGTCTCTAAAAAAAAAAAAAAAAAAAAAAAAAAATAGCTGGGTGTTGTGGTGGGCAGCTGTAGTCCCAGCTACTTGGGAGGCTGAGGCAAGAGGATTGCTTGAGCCCAAGAGTTTGAGGTTGTTGTGAGCTGTGACGCCAGAGCACTTACCAGAGGCAAGAAAATGGGATTCTATCTCAGAAAAAAAACAAAACAAAAATCCCCCTAAATCCAGAAAAGGCCAGGCATGGTGGCTCAGGCCTGTAATCCCAGCACTTTGGGAGGCCAACGCAGGAGTATTGCCAGAGCCCAGAAGACAGAGGTTGCAGTAAGCTATAATGACACCATTGCATTCCAGCCTGGGAGACAGAGCAAAACCCTGTTAAAAAAAAAAAAAAAAAAAAAAAAAAAAAGCAAGCAAGAAAGAAAAAAATCCTCGTGTAATGTAGTCTTGCAAGCTATGAAATGTGGTGGAAAGTTCCCCAAACCATTTTATGAAGGTAACATAATTTTAATTCTAAAATCCGATAGATACCAAAACAAAAAATAATGGACCCCTTTCACTTTAAAGACGCAAAGATTGAAACAAACAAACCCCCCCCCCCCACGAAATGTATTAAAAGAATAACACACTAACACATTATATCCAAATGAAAACCCTTATTCCAGGGATCAAGGGCGGTTTAGGATAGGAAATTTATCAACATAATGTATTACACATACATACACAAAAAAAAAAAAAAAAAAAAATTAAATGAGTAAAAACAATATGGTTATAATAACAGATAATGAAAAGGCATGTGCTGTAATTGAGCAGCCATTTCTAATAGTTAAGGCAAAAGCCAATAAACAAACAGGATGGTCAAATTTGGTGCCAGGGAAATGAAGGGTACAAGATACCACTCTGTACCCATTAGGCTGATGAGAGGAGCAAGGAAAGGGTGCTCCTAGTTAGCCGCATGATTCAGGGGAAATGACCTTGAATACACCTCCTAACCGTTGATCAGCTCCCGGGAATCGGTTGCACAGAAATAAAACTGAGGCACAAGCACGCACACGGGAGGGTATTTACTGCACTGCTGCCCTTTGAGGGCAGGGCGGGGGCAGTCTGAAAACTCTGTGAACGCCTATCAGTGCAGGGACAGTAGAGTAAACCACAGGACAGGTGCACCATTAGTTACTAGGCAGCACTTAAAAGAATAAATTTGCCACCCTGAAGCCAATAGTGAGAAGAGCAAGTTGCAAAATTGTATGGAAAGCATGCCTGCATTTTGGTAAAGAATGTGAGAAAGCCATAACTGTGCGTATCTATGTATGTAGGTCTGCGTACAATCCTACAAGCATGGTGAGAAGTTGGGCAATAATGAGGCTTACGAATTTCGAGGTGGACTGGATGGAGCAAAGAAGGGTCATATTGCAGGGAGGGCAGAGGCAAAGATACTGCAGAAACTGCTTTCAAAGTACAAAACATAGCTGTGTCTTGCGTTTGTATAAAAATCTAAACACTAATTGTAAAAGTCTCAACAGGATTTTAATTTTTTTAGACAGAATCGTACTATGTCGCCTTCAGTAGAGTGCCGTAGTGTTACATCTCACAGCAACCTCTAACTCTCTTGGGCTTAAGTGATTTTCTTGCCTCAGCCTCCCAACTAGCTCCCAGCTACAAGCGCCCACTATAACACCTGGCTATTTTTTGGTTGTAGTTGTCGTTGTTTGGCAGGCCCTGGGCCGGGTTTGAACCTGCCAGCTCTGGCATATGTGGCCGGCGCCCTAGCCACTGAACTACAGGCACCGAGCCATCAACAGGATTATTCAGCAGCAAATGTCTTTTTTCTTTGGTCTTTATGATTGATTTCATCATCCCTTAGCCAGAGGGCCACAGCTCAGGTGAGCAATCACCTTCAGGTCCCTTGCAGATACCAGCAAAATCTCACTCCAAATTTCCTCAACCAGTGCTCTTTGGGGTTAATCAAAACTTCTAAATAAGGAGGAGCACACTAGGATCTGTGCTCAGACAGCACTTCAGCAACTCTAGATACCTGTTCTTAGGGTCCAGAGATGCACTGTTCCAGTGAGAGGCAAACCTCAAGTTGTTTTTGCAGTGCTAGAAATCACAGGTTTGGTCTACAGAGCCAGGGTGAAAGCTGTCTCTGTAGTGAATTGCAAGGCTGCATGTTGAATCTGTCTCAGGAAACGGAAGATGTCACATGCATACTCTTTCTATGCCAACAGTATCCCCAGACCCTGGACTGCCTGTTGGTTTGTGGTCAAGTATCGTCCCTCTGTGCCCGTGAGCCCTTGAAATAGTCCAGTTGTGCTCTCATGTGGAGGGTGTGAACCCCACCTCTACACTCTACCTCCTTCCTCTATCCTTTACATCAGGGGTCCTCACACTGCGGCCCGCGGGCCACATGCGGTAGTGTGATTGTATTTGTTCCCATTTCGTTTTTTTACTTCAAAATAAGATATGTGCAGTGTGCATAGGAATTTGTTCATAGTTGTTTTTTTTTTTAAACTATAGTCCAGCCCTCTAATGGCCTGAGGGACAGTGAATTGGCCCCCTGTTTAAAAAGTTTGAGGATGCCCACTTTAGATACTCTGTTTTGGCTTGGAAAATATAGTCCTTCCGTTCTCTGAGCTTTTAGATTTTTGTTTGACGATTTGTTCAGACTGGCTCTTGTCCAGTCTAAGTGGGCAATGGAGGATGAGGTATTTCAACTGGGGAAGGGAACAGCTCTTCATTAAACCCAGTTCTCTGCTTATTCCACGCTGAACCCCTGTAGCTAAATACGGCTGGAGAAAAATACAGCCATACTGCTGACCTGGCTTTAAATTCATGGTCACCAACCTCAAATGGACCCTTAACGTTGCCCGGCAAACAGATCACACTTCTCTGGCCTGGTCACTCTCCCACTATTCAGTTTCCTCTTTCTGAGTCTCATTATGCCCCTGGCCAATCTCCCTGTAACAGAAGCACCAACTGAACCTGGAGTCCCCCTCTTCCTGGTCAGCCGGTCTTCCTTCTCCCTGTTGTTACTCCTTCCCTACCTCTCCTCTAAAACTGCTCTTAATGGCTCGCACCTGGAGCTCAGCAGTTAGGGCGCCGGCCACATACGCTGGGGCTGGTGGGTTCAAACCCAGCCCGGGGCTGCCAAATAACAATGACAACCACCACCACCACAACAGAATAAAAAAATAAAATAAAACTGCTCTTAGCAACTTTGATGTTGCTAAACACATTACTAATCGTTGGTCATCAACCCCCGCCCCCAATTTATCCGCAGCACCTGACAGGTCATCTTTGAAACCTTCCTGAACTCTGCTTCTGGGACCACAGCCTCCTGGTGTCCCCGGCTCTGGATGGGCCTGCTCAATCTCCTTGTTGTTTGTTCTTCATCGGCCTAAACGCCAAATGACGACTTCCATCCTGCTGGGGCTTGAACAGTCATCTCAGCGCAGCGGGGTGAGGAGCAGCCAGCTTGGGGCCTCTGGGCCCCGTGAAGCCAAGTGCCACTTACTCTCAGGAGGCCGAGACCTGAGAACCGTGTGGGGTGCGCCCTGGCTGCAGGGAGAGGCTACATTTCATTGTGAACATTGCCCTACATTTAGTATTTGTCACTGGTGATAGTTCTAGAATCTGTGAATTACCAAGAAACCAGAATAAAACAAAGAACAAATCTGGGAAGCCAGCAAAACATTTTATTCCACAGGAAGAAAGAGGATGACTGTGATAGGAGAACCAGGTTCAAGAGTCTCAACACACTGGTGACTGTAACAGTGTTTACACAGTAGAGAACCAGATATTTTGCTTTCGGAATTTTATCAAGCAGCTACTATGATATTTTGAGGCACAGAGGAGACTTAAAGAGAAAGTAGCCTGGAGCCTCCTGACCCTATGGTGAGCACCACCACGCCCTGGTACTGAGAGGGCAGTGGGATGGACGCTGGCCTGGCTAGTCAGCGAGTAGTGACATGAGTTGGCCAGCCGGCTGGGTCAGGGAATTGGGATGGTCTTGGACGTCTCAGTCTGCAAATTCCCCTTATCCCGCTTATTTTAGTTTCCTCAGAGAGGAGCTATATATTTGAGGCAGCAAGAAAATCAGTAGAAACTGTAACAAAGCCTTAGACATCGCTGGCTAAATACCAATTTAAAGAGAAATTGGACATTCAAGGAGCCAGGGGCAGAGTGTTCTTCCTCCAAAGCTTTGGATTTTTTCTTGGTGAGAATCAGGAAACTCTGTCAAAAGCCCCTGAAACCTCCACACCAAGCCCGGCTGGGGGCTGTAAGGGCACTGGAGAGCTGAGAAGCTGAGAGGCTGGCAGTGGCCCTCTTACCTCCCACCTAGCCCCACCCCACTAGGTCTCTGGATCCCTTGTAACACCTGCCTCTTCTAAGGTGCAAATGTCAAAGTAAGTAGTTATGCAATCACAGGAGATGGGCAACTATTTAAAGAGCTGATTAAAATTAGCAAGGAATCAGGAGGGAGGGGGCATCTGAACAGCTCCCCAGAGTCCTCCCGAAGCACCAGCCCACAGGGCTGACCTCAACTAGCTTCCTGCATTCAGATCGGAGAATTGCAGGTGCTGCTGGGGCCCAGAGCAGACCTCTTCGGCAACACTCTTTGATTCAATAAAGACATTTCAAGTGACTTTGTTCCAGAAAGAGATAGAATGCTCACTGATGCACACAATCAACCCTTCAGAGAGTCTCATCTTTAAGAGATCATGATCTCAGGCAGTGGGTTACTGGTGACAAAAACCACAAGCCAAATGTATGGGGGTGCAAGGAGGGAGGTGGTGAGGAAGATGGGGAGGGGTTCACACTTGGCTGTCCTGCTGGATCCTGTGGAGCACAGTCATGACTACCACCCAGCAAGAAACAAACAAACAAACCCAAACCCGCCCAACTCTGCAAAAGCCAAGATTGAATTTTGCAATCTACTAACTTGGAGTCTGGTGAAGACTATCCAAACCTTGGAGTTCAAGACAACTAATCCTTAAAAACACTGTTTAACTACAGCATTTGTACTAAAGCTCCCTTCTTTCCTCACTGAACACATGAACACACACACACACACACACACACACACACACACACACGGAAGTGGGGGAGGGAGAGGAAAGGGAGCAGGAGAGATTAGCTTCATTTGTGTCTTGGAAGGATTTGGGTGAGTTACAAACACCAAAACCTCTACACATCCACTGATCCACTGAGTCATCTCAGACTCGGCTACATGTGATAAGGTTGTAGAAATTGATTAGCTTTATTAAAATAAAAATGTAAAAATCACAATGTGAGTCATTCATTCTAAAGTAAAGCCTCCATCCCCTTTTTCTTTCCCTATTTGCATATTCTTTACAGAGAAGCAAAAGCAAGGCCCAGGAAGGAGAGGGTGCCCACACTAGGCCTTGCTAATGGCTAGAGTTTAAAACCAAGGACAGGAGTTGCTTCAGCCGAATCTTGGTTTCACAAAAAGCTTACAAATACGGCTTTTTAATACGCCTATTTCATTCCCTTTTCTGGAATTCTCTCCGTCTCTCTCCAGGGTTACCATCTCGTGTCTTCTAGAGCTGCGTAGCTGATGCCAGTATGTGGCTTTATTAAAAAGAAAACAGTCCCAGAATCTCGGCCTTTGTTGTTGTCCAGGAAAGAGAATAATCTTATTGTAGGTTTTTGATCTGTTACAATAGTTCAATGGGATTTTTTCCCTTCTATGTCAACAGAGCCTGCCAATGTTTCAAATCTCTAATAATAACCCAAGAAAAACTTATAATGCTGATTTGTGTGTGTGTGGAAATGGAACACAATTTCCCCGCTAAATTTGGCAAGACTAGTCAGGAGAAAGTCAGGTAGATAACTTAAAAAATAACCTGTGACAATCTAAAAACTATCTGTAAAATGGGGGTGAGAAACTAAAGGTGGATTACAAGCCACTCTCCAGACCCTTCTAAAGGGCCAGCTCTGGTCTGGGATACTTGGCTCACAGCTCCAGCCT